>PVJC01011409.1:21123-41721 GCA_004026665.1 Murina feae | reverse complement strand
CGTGCATTGCGGGCGGTTTCCCGTGACGGTGGCAAGGAGGCTGTGGGCACAGATGTGGAAATAAAGGTTCTCTCCCCACTACTGAGCGCCAGGCACTTCTGTGTCACCTCAGAGCCCTACCAAGGCCCTGACCGACTGGACCCTGAGGCCTGGAGCCCAGGCGCGGCCATGCTTCTGTGTCCTTTGTCCCCCGGAATCCAGGGCAGAGTCCCCAGCTGTCACTCAGGCTACCCTTCTACCAAAGCAGGAATCCGCCCCACGATTGCCCAAGGCCTCGCTGAGCCCAGGTGTCCCCGCGCCCAGCCCTGGCCATTCCAGGGCCGGCTCACTGGCCGCTGCTCCACCTCCCTCCGGAACCACTTTGAAATCCAGCTTCCCAAAGCCTCCTCCCTCTTCAGAGCCCTGGGAGGCAGCCTTAGCAGGAGGCTCTCCTCACCCTGGGCTCCGAACCCCCCAACACCTTCATAAGGGAGACAGACACCCAATCCCCTGCAAGGGGGAGGATGGCCAGCACCCCACCCCTTGGCTCCATCCTGCGCCTTCCTTAAGCCTGTCCGCTGGCCTAGAAGGAAGCCCAAGCTATTGCTGGGGGGAGCGGGTGGGGGAGGGGAGGTGCTCCAGGGGTGGGGGGGTCTCTTTCCCTCCTCCCACCCACACCACTAGCACTGCCTGTGGTGCTGACTGCCCTCACCTTCACCCCAAAAGAGCGAGATGAAGATGAGGAGGGGGCGAGGCCCCAACTTGGCCCTCCCGCACCCCTGGCCTCAGCGTTCAGCCATTTCCCCTGCCGCAGGGAAGCCACACACAGTGGGGGGAGCCACGCCCCACCTGGCCCAGGCGCAGCCCTAAGCCACGCAAAGCCCGGCCTTGGGGGGGGCGGTCAGTTGGCGCAAGGGGTGGCCCCCTGGCAGGTGGGACCGGAGAGCTGGCCCTGCCTTATAGAGGGTTGTCATCCATGGGCCGCGATGGGTGAGGGGCGCACTCCCTTTCTGGGGGCGACCTGGTGACTTGCGCAGAACCTCTGAAGCTGCTCTTTGAAGGTTGGACGCAGAGCTGGGGCTGCGGTGCCACGTGCCCACCCGCCACCAGGGCGCTGCTCTGGCCTCCACTGGATTCTGGGGCTCAGCTCAGTGTCCCCACCAGACTGGAAGCACCCCCAGGGCAGCCCCGAGGTGCGCTCAGGGCAGACAGAGGACGCTCATGCAGGGTCCTCAGCCTTGGCAGGGAGTGGAGCTTGCAAACGCGGGTTTTCAAGATGAAGGCTATCCAGGCGGGAGCGCTGGGAGGCCCCCGGGATGCTGGCTGCCTGTCCCTTTGCCACCCTCCCTCAGGGGCAGCCGAGGCCGCCAGCCTCACCCCACTGGGGAGCCAGCTGCCTGCCGGGGAAGCTTGGGAAATGGGCAAAGTGGTCAGACTGGTTTCTGAAGCCGGACTCGGAATCCACGCGGGCTGGCAGGCATGGGGAGGGGGAGCCGCAGAACCCCACCTGCGGCTGGGGAGGCCACCCCGTAAGACTCGGTTGTAGGCCCTCCAAGGCGACCTGTGGGGTTGGGGGCAGCGGGCCGCAGGCACTGCGGTGGGAAAAGCCAGTTTTCAGAGGTGAGCACGGCCGCTCCACCCCACCCCGCACCCGCCCCCTCCAGCCCCGGCCCCTGTCCGGAGGCGGCGGGAGGACCAGGAGGAATGACTCCATCCACCGGGCGCCCAGCTTTGATCTTGGTATTTGGAAGAAATAGGGGAGGAGTGTGCAAAGCAGCCTCGGGCTCTGCGAGTGACCTTGTGAATGACCTTGCACCAGACACCCCCTCCCGGCCTCAGTTTCTGACTCTACCCTCCTGTCTGGCGCTCCGGGGGGCCTGGAAACATGGGGACCCCCTCAGTGGGAGGGCTGTGCCGCAGCCAGTGGCCATGGGTTCGCTGGGATGGAGGAGTGGGGACCCCACCCGCCCGGACTTGGGGGGGCAAACTCCCTGGCCAGGAGCAGCGGGCTGGGCGGGGTGGGGCTGGCGGGCGCCGGGGTCTCCGGGCCGAAGAAGGGGTGCCTCCCTCCCCCACACCCCGCAAGCCCCGAGGCCTGCAAGTCTTAGGGGCTTCGAAGGAGCTGAGCAGGAAGGGGACCGGGGAGGCAGCACTGCCGCCCGGAAAATGGAGCGCGGAGTTCCCCGTGGGCGGCAGATGCTGGCAGCCAGGGGGCCTCGGACGCCCACGCTGCAGGCTTCTTTGGGGTCCTCCGTGAGGGTAGCACTACCCGGGGCGGTGGGGGCTCCGGGGCTCTGACCCCCCCCCGAACCCACTCAATCAGGGACTCGGCGCCGAAAGGGTGCCCAGCCTTCCTCCCCGCTGCCCGCCTGTGGGGGCCCCCCCTCCCCGCAAACAGGGTGGGCTGCCGCGAGGGTCCCCCCAGAACCCGCGTGGCAACGAGCGGGGTCCCGGCTGACCCTCCGGGGCAGAACGAGTGGCGGCGCCTCGCGCGGAGCCGCCTCGGGGGGAGGGGAGGGCGCGGGCGCAGGGCCCGTGGGTGCGGGGGGCCCCGGGACCCGCCGGCTTTGTCTGCCGAGCCCCGCGTTGGGAAGGCGCCAGGCGGGTACAAGATGGCGGGGAAGGGGGGGCATCGCGGCGCCGCCACGCGGAGCTGCGCCTGCTCTGCGGCGGGGGAGGGGCGCGCGCGGGACCCTGCGCCCCCCGCCCGCTGCGCCGCCGCTGCCGGGTCCCCCCGCCGGCGCCCCGCGCCCCCGCCGCCTCGCTCGGGCCGCCGCAGCCTCCGTCTCAGTCCGCGGAGGCCGGGCCGCGGCAGCTGCAGAAAATGGCTGCCAATCGGCGCCGTCGCCACGCTGCCACGGGCGGGGGGTGCGCAGCCCCGCAGCCCGCGCCCGCCCCGCGCGCCTCCCGGCCCCCGGCTCTCCGCGGGGCGCTCAGACCCTCGCGGGCGCGGGGAGCGGAGGGGGCGCAGGGCGGGGGCGGGGCGGCTCCCTGCGGGGGGGAGGGGCAGGGGTCGGTGCCTGGAGGGCGCGCGGTGCGCCCCAACCTCAGACCCGACCCTTGACCTCGCGGGGTCGCGGCGCCCGGGTGGGAAGCGCTATGGGCTGTTGACCTCGGAGACCCGGTGTCCCCCCCCCAATATCCCGGTCCCCACCCACCCCACCTCGGCGTGGGAGCCGGGCCGGCCCGCACTGCCCGCCCCGCGACACGGGGGAAAATAAGACATGGATGGGACGCTATGTGCGCGCCCACCACAAAGTGACCCAGGCCCGGAACTCGCCGAGAAGATCCGGGTGGGTCCTCCGGCGCCATGAAGCTCAGCAGGTGCCGCGCGCCCACCCCCCTGCGGACCCGGAGCCGCTCCCCGCCCCGACCCTGCCCGGGTAGCACAGCCGTCCGCCCGCACCGAGGAGGCGCCCGCGGCCACCCCGCTGTTCCCTGGCACCCGGGCTCAGGGCACCTGTCTGGCCGCCAAGGGGAGCCTGGGGTTCTGGAGAGAGGGCGCCCGGCGGGAGCTGGAGACCCCGCCCGGGGCCGCGGGCTCAGGTCAGGGCCGGGGCGCACAGGGATGGGGATAAAGTTGCTCCCGGAGCCCCAGGCCAGGGTTGCGCAGGAACAAACGAAAAATGCGAATCGAGGGCTCCTGGGTGGGGTGGGGCTCTGGCGTCGGGTCCCCTGGGCGAGGTGGAGCGGGTGTGGAGCCCCCTCTTCCCCTGACCCGGGGGACCCGGGCCCAGGGCGCCCGCCGGCCGGGGAGGGGGCGGCTGTGAGTTTGGGGCTTTGTTTTTCCCCCGCCGACAAGTGTCTCGCCCCTCCCGCCAACTGCGTCGTGGGCTCGGTGAGCTCCGCCAGTGGCTGGAAAGTTCACATTTACTACCTAAGAGGGCAGGGACGAGGGACCACCGGCCCGAGGAAGGAGCTTCCAGGGCCGGGAGCGCCGCCGCCCTTTGGGTCAGGAGGGGAGAGGAGGCTTCAGAGACGCGTCCCTGTGCGGGGAGAAGTCGGAGGGCATCGGCCCGCATCGCCACAACCCGGGCCGGGCGAAGGCACCCACGCCCCTCAGCACACGGACGGGGGGTTCATGTAAATGGGCGAGCACGGGGCAGGGGTGGGCTGTGCGGGGGCGCCGGGCACCCATGGGCTTTCCAGGGCGCAGGGAAGACTCCGGGGCACAAGTCCGGCTCTGGGCGCCGACCCAGGGAAACCGTGTCCCGGGGGCGTTCCCGGTCCCTGCGCAGGAGAGAAACTGCTTTCTTCGAGGCAGACACCGCAGCGGCAAGCCGCCGCCAAGGTCAGCGAGGGATCGGTGCTGGCACCGGGGCCGCGGCGGCCACGGAGCTTCCTTCCGCGGAAACAGCCGGGAAGCGGCGGCGGCGGCCGAAGCTAACCCGATCCAGCAGGCAGCGCCCTCCCAGACGCGCCCCGCCGTCCCGGGCACTGCCCGTTCCCGCTACCTGCCCCCGGGAGGGCCGGGCTGGGGAGCGAGATTGGGAAGGGAAGAGAGGCCAGGGCGGGGGCCGGAGGCCGGCGTCGTCGCGCTCTGCCCCCCTCCCTTCCCCTGCGGCCGGGTGCGACCCCCGCGCGCGCCGGCTGCAGCTGCAGGCCTCCCGGTAGGGGCATTGCTCCGCGCCTCCGCGAGGCGGCGGCCGGAGAGGCGAGCTCGGTCCCAGGCCACGTCGCCAGGCGCTGGGGTGCCCATTGTCTTAGCTGCCCCCCTGGGGTACCCTGGGAACTGGTGCGGGTCCCCAGGGGGTGGCTCGGGCAGCCGCGGCGTCGCTGGGAGCAGTGGAGGTTCGGGTCGGAACCGGCGACAGCCTGGGAGGGGTCGGACGGACACCTGTGCGTGCGTGCGTGCGCGCGCGCCCCCGAGCCTCTGCGTGTGGGCGAGGAGCCGAGGGGAGCCCCCTGAACCGCAGCGCCTTTGCGGCCCGAGTTTGAGGCGAACAGGAGCCCCATCCCCGGAGGAATTGCGCTGTCTCCTCCCGCCGCGGGCTCCGGTCCCGCGGGTGGGCCCAGCGTCGGGCGGGCACCTGACCTGCACCCCGCACCGCTCTCCTGCCTCCTGCCTGGGGAACCGCGGGTGGCTCCTGCAGGGCACTTTCCTGCCCGCACTCAGGGTCCCTCCCCAGCAATCGGCTGCTTTTTTAAGTAACCTCTAAATGAGACATCGATTTGTCATTATGATGATTGCATTCGGATCCGCAGCCCGAAGGGACACCTTGGGAAATGGCGATTTGCTGGTACCTAAGCTGCTGCGGGTTAGCACATCTCTGGCTCCGAAAGCCCGTTCCTTTGGCGGCTAATGGCTCTGATTACCGTGAGGGCGGGGAGGTGACAGAGGGGGCTCGGGGTGGGGGCACCCTCGGACTGTGCCCAGAGCCCGTAGCGTGTGTGCCTGGGACCTGGCGCTGCGGCGGCTACTGCGGCAGCGATGCACCACCCCCACCCACCCACCCACCCCGCCTCCCGCTCCCCTCCTGCTCCCCTCCCGCATCCGGGCTTTCCCGCTCCTCTGCCGCGCTTCGCAGGGTTTGGGGCGGGGGTGCGTGGGGTGGAAGTGGGAGCGTGCGCCAAGGGATGGGAAGACGGGCCGACCTGGAGGAATGACAGCGAGGGGGACGACTGCGGGGGGTGGCGGGGTGTGGGGAGAAAACTTAGGGAGACGGTGCAAGTGAAAACGGGGGTAGGCAAGCAGGGGGGTGGGTGCCACGGCTGGAGACGGGGACGCCGCGGGAGAGAGAAAGGGAGGGGGCGGGGAGCGGGCGGGGGCGGCTGGCTGGTTTCCACTCGTGGAGCCGGTTGCCGAGAGACGCGCGGACCAATGGGCGCGCACCAGCTCAGCCTGGCGCCCTCCGCGTGCCCTTATATGGAGCGGCCGCTCCCGGGCGCCCGCGCTCCTCGCCATATAAGGGCAGGAGCCTAAATACAGGCGCTACCTTGTTCTCGGCGCGCGGCCGCGGCCGGCCATCGAGGGGCGCGCGGCCGAGCGGGCTGCGGCGCGCGGGCCCGGGCGCGGCGGGGAGGGGGCGCGGCGGCCGCGCGGCCCGTCCAGATGTGGCGCTCTGCGGTGTCACCCGCCGCTGCCAGGCTCTCCGCCCCCCACCCCCTTTTCCGTCCTGCTCCCCGCTACTGTTTCCGAGGTGACAATGCAAATGAGCCCGGATCGAAATCTAATTGCTTTTGTTTAAAAAAAAAAAAGTGTGCGTGCGCGAGGCTGGGCTGTGTGTGAGCAAAAGGCCCAGGAGCTGGAGAAACCGCGCCCAACGCCTGAGGCTGGGGAGGGGAGACCTGGCCTGTGATTTGGGGGGTTTCAGGGTCCCTCCTGCGGCTCCAGGGCCTGACCATCCTGCCGCCCTGAGAGCCGGCGCCCCATTCCTCCGACCACCTCGGTGCCAGGCCTGGCCCTGGTCCCAGGCCGGGCTCATGGGGCAGCGAGGACCCGCAGGCACCGTGCCCGGTCGGGCGTCGGCAGCCTGGAGCCAGCCGGGCGGCAGAGGGAGAGGTGAGAAGCATCCGCTGCCCCTCTCTGCCATCGCTGTCCGGCGCTCCCGGATGTCAGGCCACTCGCTGCCCCAGTGACAGGCTTGGCAGGCCGCGGCCCAGCTGCGGGATTCTGCCCGGGTCCCCGCAAGATCGGTCGCAGGAGGAGGAGGGGCCGCAGGGGTCTCTCGGAGAAGGCAGTTGGCACAGGGTGCAACCCCCGGAGGCAGCCCCAGGACATCCGTCCGTCAGCGCCCACTTGGGCTCCTGGTGGGCCTAACCTCCACGTCCTGTGCCCACCGCTGCTGCTTGCCCCTCTCCCCACTTCTGGCTGACCCATCGCCCAACAGAGAGGGGCTTGGGCCCCTGCCATGGGGTTCTGGACACTGAGTGGCCCCTGGCTAGGACCTGGGGCGGGAGAAGCCACAGGCTCTGTGCTGGAGCCCTGTCCCAGCCCACTGGGTAGCACAGAATCGCTGTGCGGGGGAACGTTGCTGCAGGCCTGGCATAGCCCACCCAGCACTCCCCACTGTGCGTGTGGGGGGGGGAGGACCTCCCAGAGGCCCAGCGCACAGCAGCGCAGGCCCCGGAGGAGCCGGAGCTTCTGGCGCCCTGCCCCTTCCAGTCTGGAGAACCTTCTCCCACTCTCCACGGGCACCCCCAGCGCCTCCTAGGGCAGCGTGGCCCCGGCTGTGCACACCTGGCCTGGGCTCCCTGGTGTCTGAAGACGCCGCTGCCACAGCTTCCCTTCAGCAGCGCATTTCCAGGAGCGCGATGCCACCTATAGAAAGTGCCTGGAAGTAGTCCCGCGGCTCCGCCTCCAGCCGGGCGGGCGGGCGGGCGGGCGCGGGAACAGGACCCCCTCATCGTGCCCCGCTGAGGGCGGGACTGGGGAGGGCTGGTCACCCAGGGCCTCCGCTGGGACTCCCCTTGCCTTCCTGGGCTTCCTCACTGGTGGGTAGTGGCTCTGCACCTGGAGTCGGTACCTGCACGGCAGCTCACTGCGCTCGCTAGGGGTCCCCATGCCACCCCTGATGGTAGCCACCTCCCGGGCTCTGCGCTGTCTGTCAGTGGCTAACGAGCACTTTCTAAACGCGCTGGAATCTCGGTGAACTTGCCTGGATGACCCCACGGGCGGGGGATGTGGAGCCCAGGCAGGCTGCTCCAAAGGCTGGTTTTATGGGGAAACTGGTTAGGGTTAGGGTTAGGGTTAGGGTTAGAGACTGGGGGACGGTGAGGGGGAGGCAATGACTTGCCCAAGGTAACCCAGCCAGCCAGGGTGGAGAAGATGCAGGTCCCACCATCTCTCGTTCCCAGTCCACTGTTCTGTGGGTTATGGTTCCTGGGGGGCAGCCCAGAGGAGGCGGGAAAACTGTCCTCAGGCACTGTGGCCCCAGCTGCTGGGTTTCTGGTCTCACCATAGTCTGGAAAGTCCAAGAACCAGTGATCCCAGAACACACACACACACACACACACACACACACACACACACACGCACACACACAGTGGCTCTTACACCAGAACCCACCGGAGGCTGGCCCAGGCTGACCGGCTCCTGCTGACCCAGCTGCACACCAGCCAGCGCTGCCCGGGCACCTTCTGGATGGCAGGACCCAGTCCTGCAGCTGGACTTGGTCTCGGGAGGGCATGTTGCCTGGGCACCCTGAGTGTGTCCTCGCCTGTAAGTGCGGTTAGGGAAGCCTCCTCTGAGGCTGTGGTGGAGGACAGGAGAGCTCAGGACGCAGCCAGCACAGAGCCGCGGGGAGCGCCCCTCCTCAGTGGGGTGACAGACATGTATCCACGCCCAGCGCCCCTGCCAGGCGGGCATCTCACCCACACCTGAGCCAGAGTAGGAACTGCTCCCCAGCAGGCCCCCGGCCCTATCCTCCCAGCCAGGACCCAGGACCCAGCGGTCTATGGGGGAGGGGCGTCCTGAACCCACAGCACGGAGAAGAAGCACTGTCACCCCCCAACACTGAGCCGGGACGCCTTCCTCTGATTTGGGAAAAACACGGTCGTGGGGGGGTGCACTTGTGTGTGAGGGGGTGCGTCTGTGGCCACAAAGTGGGACAGAAGCTGCCTCTGGCCTTCTGGGGGGGAGCCTGGCCCTGCAGTGCCGGTGCTGAGGGTGCATCCGTGGACTCCCTGCAAGCAACAGGGCTGACCACAGCCCAAGGGAGCGGGCAGGCTGGTGCCCAACCTGGTGCAGGTGAGGGGGCAGCGGAGGCCCAGGTCAGCCCGGAGCCTCCTCTCCTCACCTGTCAGCCCTTCTCTTCCCTGCACTTAACCCCTCGTACCCTCCCCTCTACACCTCCCCTCTCCTCCCCTCCACACCCTTTCCTCCCCTTGAACTCTCACCCCAGGTTGCTGCCAGCTCATCTGTCGGCAGAGAGAGGGGGTCCAGTGCCTTTAAAGCCCTGCTGGACCCCACGCACCCCCACCCACTGCGCCCATCTTCTCCGTTTCAAATGGACACCACCCCCTCCCTCAGACCCCGGTGCAGGGGGCGGTTCTCCTGCCTGGACTGGGCTTTACCCACAGAAGCTCACCCCCCAGCGCCCAGCACCGGGGCTGCGACGGGGAGTGGAGGCCAAAGCCCAGCACCCACAGGCGCCCTCCAGGGGCCGCAGCACCTCCTTCTCCGAGGCTGCTCTGGGTTCTCCACTGGCAGCCGGGGCGCCCAGTTGGCTGGGCTCTGGGGCAAACGCTGCCATTGCCCAGCTCCTGCAAAGTGGATGGTGCCGAGGGGGAGGAGGGGCGGTGGGGGTAGGGGGGTGGGGGGGGTAAGCGGCGCTTGGGGTCCCAGAGGTCTCCCTCTCTTCTCAGCGGGGTGGGGAGGCAGTCCCTGGGCCCACAGCCTGGCGGCTGGGAGACAGGGTGGCGGGTGACCTTCTGCTGCAGGCTAGGAGGTTGGGGACTGCCGCAGGGCTCCGGGCTGGCCCCTCCCACTCCGCTCCCTCAGGGAGAAACTGAGGCTGGAGCCTAGGGCTTGACTATGGGGCCAGGAACCCCGGCTTCCCCTGCATGCGTTTTCCAACTGGGGTATTCCAGGGAAGCGCTTCCGAGGAGCCCCCAAAAGCTGTGATATCACAGCCCCCACTAGAAATAAGGTGACGCCCCTGACAGGGGCTGCGGCACCCAGGGCGGGTCAGGAGGCGAGGAAAGAGACGGTACCTGCAGGCGGCAGGATGACCCAGAGGACCCAGGGGAGGCAGCCAGGCCTCCCTGCCCCGTCCAGCAGCCCCCACTCCCCCGACACCCTCCTCCCTCCCCCTGGAAACAGCCACCCTTGGGTGGTGGGACCACCCTCCCCCTCCCTCCCGCCGCCCCTCTGTCTGCAGGTCACTCGCCCGAGATCTCTAAGGGAACTGTAAGAATTACTTTAGAGGAAGTGACTGGGGGGGCGACCAGCACTAGCTGCCCCACCTCCTTTCTTGTCCACAGTGGGGTGTGGGTCCCAGGCCCACCTCCCCGCTTTGCTCCCTCTCTGCACTGTTTCCTGGGGCAGTGGCTTTGGAAGGGATGAGTTTGGCTGCGAAAACTCTCTGGAGCCCAGCGTCACCCCAGCGTGGCCCTCGATGCAACCCTGGGCACATCCATCCCTTGCATGTATCTGTGGGCGTCTCCCTCCCACTCCTCTTCGTACAAAAAGAGACCGAAAAGGTTCTTTAATGCGTGAAAGATGTTCCCTCCACAGAACGCCCTCATCACCCAGGCACCCAGGTTTTCAGCTTTAACCCCCAGAACTGCTGCCCGGGCTGTGAGGCGAGGGCCAGGGGAAGGGCTTCCTCGCCATCTGTGGGAAGGACGGCGCCCCGAGCCCTGGAGGGACCCAGCGGGGACCCAGCCGGTGGGCGGGCGCCTCCCTAATCCGCAGAGGGTCCCAGCTGGACCCGCTCCCGCCCTGTGCCACCTTCAGAGTTTGCCTCCCAAACCCCCAAGCTCAGTGCACGCTGTCCCTGCTTCTGGGGCCAGCGAACCTCCCCAGTGGAAGGGGTGATAAGTGGGGTGTCTGTGGGGCGCTCTCAGGGCGGCTCAGCCCTTTACCCGTTTGGCCAAAAAGTAGCTAAACTCCAAGGCTGAAACCAGAAAAGACAAACTCCGCGTGAGCATCCCATTCCCGCGACTGGAAACCTCTCCCCGGGCCTGGGCGGGAGCCCCTCTGCAGGGCGGGGGTCCAGACGAGCGGAGGGAGCGAACCCCGCCCTCGCGGCTGGGGTTCCAGCTGCCGTCGTTGTGCCAAGGAGCGGCGGGCTCCCCCGGGACTCAGAGGTGCTGGGGAGCCGAGCTGGGCGCTCCGATGTTTGCACAGCGACTTCCGCCGGCTCCCCGCGTGCAGACGGCCGGGAGGAGGCCGTGCGGGTAAATACGGTACCGCGCTCCCTGCCGCCGGTTTCCGAGCGCTGAGCCGGGGAGCCGCTCCGAGGCCGCCGGCCGCTGCGAGCCGCGGCTCCCGGCTCCCTGGACAGGGTGTCCCGGCCCGAGTGGCCCGTCTGCTCCCTCCCGCTTGGGTCTGAGCCTCCCCGCGCGCGAGGTGGCGGACGACCCCGGGTCGGGGCAGCGAGGCGCTTGCGCGGAGGTCGGGCTCTGCCGGCCACGCGCTTCCCGGCGACGCGGCTTCTGGGCGTGCGCGGAGCGGGCGCGTTCTGGCCGCGCAGCCTCGACGCCGACCCGGCCTAGTCGGACCCCAGACAGCGCCCCCTCCTGGGACCAAGGCTGGGGCGCGCGGTGGATGCACCCGGGGTGGCGGGTGGGGCGTAGGGAGGGTGGAATGGACGGAAAGGCACCGATTGGGTCAGAGCCGCCGAGGTTCCGCGAAGTCCACCGGCTGCAGGAGGCCGGACCCTGCCGGCGCCGTTTCCCCGTGGAATCCCACGCGTCTGCCCAGGGCCGGCCTCTGCCCAGCCGCCCCGGTCTGCCCTCTCCCGCGGGGGACGCACGGGTCGGCGGACGCCTCTGCTCCCCGACGCCCCAGGCAGCCGTCTCCAAGGACCAGGCAGGTCTCCTGCCCTCGGCTCTGCCTCTCCCAGGACACGCTGGGCTTCGGCTCTTCCCCGCGTGGATCCCTGGCGAGGAGACGGCACGGGCGGGGCCTCCGGTTCAGAACGTGCTCGAGGGCCCTGGAGCCCCAGCAGAGCCGCATCCATTCCTTCGGCTGGGGGGGGGGGACGGGCGGCCAGGGAGCCGGAGGCTGAGGCTTCCCGGCGGTGGGAGAGCCGGGGGACCGGACGTGGACAGGGAGGCGGCCAGCGGACCAGCCAGGCTGGCGGCCGAAGTACCAACCCTGGCGGAACTGGGGTTCGAGGGAGCCCGGCGCCCTCGCTGAGCAGGGGCGCTGGGACCACCCCTCTAAGCCGCACTCAGCTCAGCCTCCCTCGGCGTCTTCCCCGGGAGGTGCCCGCTCTCCGCCTTCTCCGACGGTAACGCAATGGGAGGAGAGAGGGCGCCCGCGGACTGTGCGGAGTAACCGCGAGGCCGCGGATCTTTCCGTGCAGAGAGTCGGGGCCACACTCTCCACGGGGTTACCTTGAAGCGCAGGGAACGGCGCAGGGGCATCTGCGACAGCCGCAGAGCCCCGCGCATCCCGGCCCACGGGTTCCGACAGCGCCCGCGCCTCCCCAGGCCACCCACGCGTCTCTGCCACTCCCCCCGCCCTGGTCTCTCGCAGTCCCTCCCGGGCTATGTCTATGTCTAGGCCGTGGGGTCTGGTCCATCTCCAGGGGCGACGGGAACGGAGCGCCCACCCAAGCAGGGACCCATCCGCTCTCGGACCCCATCCAGTGGGCGGCAGCAGCCGCCTTGTTCTCCTGCACTCCCACGGCCAGGGTGCTCACTTCATAAGCAACACCAGGCGGCCTTCGGGAGAGATTTGGATGGGGTCACCCTGAGGCTCCCCTGGGCGCGTGCATACTGCGCAGGGCACTGCAGTGCGCCCCCTGGGGCTTCGAGGTTCCCAGCTGCTTTGGCCTAGAGCCTGTCTGTGGGCGCCGTGGGGAGACGCCCTAAGGGACCAGTCCAGACTGTGTCTGAGGAGCACACGGCCCGTTCCCTGTGCAGGTGGGTGGGCACCTGCTCCCTCTTCGTGGGCAGTAGGGACAGGCTGACACTGGGTCCCCAGGACGTCCCCCAACCAGACCCACTAACCGGGTCCCAGGTCACGGATGCTGGCAACACTGACAGAATAATGAGCACCCACTGCGCGGCACCTGTGCCTGCACCCCCACCTCCGGAGCCCTCCTTCTGACCGCAGGGCAGGCGCAGTTACTCTTCCTTTTTAAAATCATCATGGGAACGGAAGCACAGAGTGGTTATGTAACTCGCACAAGGGCACACAGCTACTAAGTGGGTTGGAACCCAGGGAGGCTGGTCCTGGAGCCCACACTTTAGCCACTGAGCTCTATGATGAAGGGAAAACAAAGACTTTCATCAGCCTCCAGCCTCCAGCCTCCAGCGGGGAGTGAACGGTTCCTAGAATCCCTCCCCCCACCATTGTTCCAGCCTCATCTTTGTTGCCAACCGTATCCCTTCTGAGCAGGACCCGGCTGCTGATTCTGGCAATGACCCTGGCCTCCTTGCGGCCATCCCGGGATTCTTCCCTTGAGGTCCCCCTTTACACCCTGGAGGAACAGAAGTGCCCCCTGGGTGCAGAGCCCGCTGTGGGTGTTAGGGGCTGGGCTAGGCTCCTGGCAGAAGCCCTGCTCTGTGCCCTTGAGCGGGTTCCTTGGCCTCACGGGAGAGTTTGCTCTCCTACGGAACGAGGAGCAAGGACTCGCTGTTCTTCTGGTGGTTGTGGATCTTAATGGGGAAGCGCGGGCACCATCCAGCTGCTCAGTAAAGGCTGTTGACCGCGAGTCTATGCCTCCCGTGGAGGCCCCAGAGGGGCTTGGCTTGGGTTCCCGGGATTTTAGAAGCAGAAGGAAAGGCTGTGTCCTCTGGAGTGAGTTCGGGCTGTGGGAAATCCCTGCAGCCGCCAGCCCTCCTGTCTTGCAGAGTTCCAGTGTTTCTCCAGCAAGGATGGCCTGGATGCCTGCTCCGGAGAAGGTGGACAGGAGAGGTGGGACGTCCTGCTGGGGGATCAAGCAGAAGCTGGAGCCCAGGCCAGACAGCTCAGCAGCCTGGGGCAGTCACTGGCCAGCCTGTCCAGGCAAGGTCTTTGCACTTCTCTGCAGGGGGCTGGTCACCCTGCGACTCCCCCAGCTGAGGGCGATCAGGGCCCCACGGTGTCCAGCTGGGGTGGGAGAATGCCAGACCGACTGCAGAGCTGCTCTGAGTCAGCCACGGGCCCAGCAGCTGCACCCGCCGCCCTGCGGCCACGGGCCACCGGCGCTCACTTCACCGCCTGCCCACACGCCTGAGGCCAATGGTTGGGTTCCAGATCAGCCGTCTGCAGCCAAGACCAAGCAGGTCCGACGCCCGCCAAGCTGCGGATCTGACACACTCCCAAGGAACGCGAGAGGCCTGGCCTCCCCCTGGGGCGAGAGGATGCGCTGGGGCTTGCTGGTCTGGCGGCCGCCCCTTCCCGCCCCTCTGATGAGGCCAAACTTGGGCCTTGCTTCCCAGGGGCTGGGTGCCCTGGCAGCCGGTACCCGGGAGACCTCAGATGGTCCCGGTGAGAATGAGGCGGGAGCAGGGAGCACAACGTCTGGGCGCCTTCCAGGGTGGGGCGATGGCTCTGGCAGGCTCCTGGCGTTGGGGAGCAGGCTGGGGGTCCTTGGTGGGGAAAGGAAGTCAAAGGTGTGTGCCCACGTCACCAAAATGAGTGCAGAATCAGACAGGAGACCCCGGGGTCCAGGAGACAGGTACCCCAGGTGGGCCAGCGCCTGCATTTCCGCCTACAAAGAAACCGGGCTCCTTCCGAGAACCAGGGGGGTGGCAGGAGGCTGCTGAGAGCATCTCCGACAATTTCCTTCCTAAAAAAAAAATGCGATCTGAGAGCTTTTGATTTCCACTTTCACTTCCCCCTGCCCCTGCCCCAACACACGCACTGTCTCCAAAGACACTCAAATTGCAGCCATCTGGGGCTGGAGTCCTGGGAAGCAGTTACCGTATTTGCTGCAGAGGCGGCGCACACCAACCTGGCGGCACGGCCACGGCCCAGCGGCCGCATCAGGGACGGACGGCGGTTCTCACTTTGGAAACCGTTTCTCCTCCCAGGAGGTGCCCGTGGGGACGTCCACGGTCTAGCTGTGAAGGAGGACGGCGGGCGTGCGAGGAGGAGAGGGAAGGTGTGGACAACAGCGACGGAGGAAGAGAGGTTCCCTAAGGAAGGTGGGGAGGCGGGCTCCGCGGGGGCGCCCCCGGCACACGCCCCAGGCTGGCGCCCTCTCCCGGCACAGACAGGCCCTCCCGCACCCCAGGGAGGCCCGCGCCCGCTGCTCGGTCCGCAGGTCATTCATCAGGCTGCTACCTCTCAGTCGCTAAGTTGTCGGGGAGTCCAAGCCACCCCGGGACCTGTGTGCACCGTCCCTGCAACCCCGCTCTCCGGAGGACAGCTGGGGATGGAGTGGGTGGGGGGGAGAGAGGGGGTACACGTCCCGCCCCGGTCAGGGAACGCTTTCCCGGAAGGACTGGGTTTGCTGCGACGCGGACCGGTCCGGTCTGGTCACCCTCGGATGATTCTCTACCCCGCGTCCTGCTGGATCGAGTTCCGCCGCGGCGACGGGCTCTGCAGGAATCCCCGACGGCTGCGCACGGAGACGCCTCGCCCGCGATGATCTGGTTCAGAACAAGCGTGTCCGCCCCCAGACGGGACGACAGGCCGGGCAGGGCGGCGGGCACGCGAGGAGGGGCCCCGCGGGGCAGCGCCAGGGTGTCCCTTTCCCCCCTGGAAGCTTCCAAGGCGGGTGGGCGAAGCAGACAGGGAGGAAGGGAGGGGAGGGACAGGGGAGGGAAGGGAGAGAAACGGAAAGAAGAGACACGCGGGGAGGGGGCAGGGGCGCTCCCTCAGTTCTCAGCGTGAAACTGAACCCGGTGCGAGCCGGGGTGGCGGAGGCACGCGCGCGCCCTCCCGGGGACGGGGCTCCAGAAGCCGGGTCTGCGGGGAGGCCGCCGCTCCTGGTGGGTGGGGGCGGGCGGGAGGCGAGGCGGGTCTGGTCCTCCGCCGCTTCGGGAGGCGCCCTTCCTCCGGCCTCCGAGGGGGCCCGCGCGGTGCTGGGCGGCCCGAGCGCCGGGGCCGCGGCGGGCGGCGGGCGGAGGACTCCGGGAGGGGCGCGCGGGGCGCGCAGACGACTTGGCGGTGCGGAGGGTGGGCTTTCTCTGGGCGGGGAAACCAGACACTTGGAGGCGGCTGAGACCGACTTTATTTTTACTGCCCGAACTGTTGGAAAGTATTTAAGCTTAAACAGAAACAGCTGTATCGCTGGCACCGGCCAACGAAACTATTTGTTACCGGGAATGACTTTTTATGATGAAGGACACGGCCGGCGGCGGCGGCCTCTCGCGGGCGCCCTGCGCGGGTCGCCGACCGCCCCGGCTTGCGGTTCCTTAGGACCGAGTGGCCCGAGGGATGAGACTGCGGACCCGGTTCCCACCTTGGAAAGTTCGGGAAACAAGACCCAAACCTGGAACCCCGCGCGTCCAGGGGCGGGGGAGGGAAGGTGGGCTCGGAGCTGCGCCCGCGCGCACCCAGCTTTGGACGGGGGCCGGTCTCCCGCTCGGAATTCCTGCTCCTGGGGGTCAGGCCTCTGGGCTGGCCTTTGCGCGCTTTCTCTCTCTCTGTCTCTCTCTCTCTGTCTCTCTCTCTCTCTCTTCATCGCTCTCCAAAGGAAACAGCTTCCACTCAGGCTTGTCGTCGATGGTGAGCTGAACCGTGGGTTCGCGGGAGTGCTGCACCCGCCGCCGCCCCAGCCATGGTCACCGAAGGCCGAGCCCGCGCTCCTGTGCGCACGCGAGCCACCCGCGGCCCGGTGCTGGCCCCCTGGCCGGGACCCCACCATCTGCGCCCCAGAGCCCCTCTCATTCACTCGCACTGGACCCCGCCACGCGCCCGCCGCTCCCCGCTCCGCGTTTCCTCGCCGAGGGAGTGAATGAAAGTCGCGCACGTCGGCAAGAGCCGGGGGCAGGAAGTGCGTGCCTCAGCCCCAGCAGGTCGCCCGGGTCCAGGGGCGCCGGGACGCACCCCCAGCCCCGCGACCCAATCCTAGCCAAGCTCTGGGCTCTGCCTCGGTGGTCGACGCCCTCCCCCCAACACGCCCAGGCTGGGGGCCGGGGCGGCTGGGCTGAGGCTGGCGGGGACGAGCGGCACGGGCTGGCGGCAGGGGCAGGTGGCTGCGGGCGGGCGTGGGGACGGGTCGGGACCCAGGGAGAAGGCGCGCGGGGGTCCCTCCTAGTCTGCACTCGGCTCCCGAGCTGGGGGCGAGCTCTCGAGCCAGCCCGGCTCGCAGGGCCCGGAGGGTGGCCGAAGGCAGGGCTGCGCGACCGGAGACGGAGACACAGGCACATTGATTTGTTGGCAGGACCGGGCTGGCGGCGGCGGGGGAGGCCGTTGCTATGGAGACCGAAGGTCGGGTGTGCGCTCACGGGAAGGGAAGCGGGCGAGGGGCGCGTCGCCGGCTCCCGGGGTTCGGGCGCGGCCCAGGGCGCCCCAGCACCTGTGCATTGTGCATTGTGCGGCGCGAGCGACGGGGGAGGGGAGGAGAGGGGACGGGAGGGCGGGAGCCTGGGCGGGGCGCGGCGCCCGGGGCCGGGGTCTGCCGAGGGGCGGGGCCTCGTCGACACGGCCGCGGGGGTCGGAGCGAGAGCTGTGGGGAACCCGGAGCGTCGGAGGGACCTCTTCGCGGAGGGGGAAGGGGCCCAGGCGCTAACCCAGGGCGCACCGCCCCTCTAGCCGGCCCGGCAGACTGACAGCCGCCGGGCCGCCCTCCGCGCCACGTCACTTCCGGCGGCGGCCCCCACCCCCTGGCGCTCAGTCCCTGGAGTTGCCGCGGACTCCGCCCCTGGCGATTGGAACGCGGGTCACGTAGCAACGCGGGCAGAAAGGAGAGGGGCGTGGTCCCGCGCTCGCCCAATCAGCGCGCGGGGGAGCAGTTCCCCCCCCCATCTCCTCCCCCCTCACCCCCCGGTCGCTCGGCTTTAGCAACGTCGTTAGCAACACGTGGGGCGGGAGGAAGCGCTGGGCGGCCGGGGAGGGGGGAGCGACGAGCAGGCGGGAGGCGGGGAGGGAGCGAGCGCGCGGGAGGGGGAGGAGAACTGACGTCAGCGGGAGAGTATTATGGTCTGTCGTGCGCTGGCTGCTGCTTTTCTGCTCCTGGAAGCAGCCAAGGGGGGAAGCGGCGAGTCAACATGGAGCTTTCAGCGGTTGGGGAGCGGGTGTTCGCGGCCGAAGCCCTGCTGAAACGGCGCATACGCAAAGTAGGTGCCCCGGGGCCTGGCGCCGAGGCCGCGCGCCCTCCCCTCCCGGCCCGGTTCCCTCCCCCTGCTGCAGCCCAGCTTCCCTTCCCCCAGGTCCCAGCAGCGGCCGCGGCCGCGGCCGTGGCGGCGGCGGCGGCGGCGGCTCTGAGCCCAAGCGCTTTCCTTAGACTTGCACGATGCACAGATTGCATGAGTGGGGGGCGGGGTAGGGGGGTGAATGCCGGTGCACGCACTTCGTGCAGCGTTTCGTGCAGGGGGCGATGCAGTGGACTCGTGCCTTTCGCGACAGGATTTCACGCATTCATTTGGTTCATGCATTTTTTTGCATGTATTTCTTGTGTCCTCGTCATGCATTTCTCCCGTGCACACGCGTGTTTCCCCCTTTGCATCCACAGGGACGCATGGAATACCTCGTGAAGTGGAAAGGCTGGTCACAGAAGTAAGTAGGTTCTATGCAGTGCTCAACCCCAGACTGTTACTCGGGAGGTTTCTTTCTTCCCCTTTCCCCCCCTTTATGTTGAAATACAATACAATGCAGGGAGAAAAAAGTTACAGACAGACACACACCCGCTGCACTTTCCCTGTCCCCGGGACTGACGCCCCTTCTTCCTGGTTCCCTCCAGGTACAGCACATGGGAGCCGGAGGAAAACATCCTGGATGCTCGCCTGCTCGCAGCCTTTGAGGAAAGGTACAGGCCCTTCCAAGCCTCAGCTTCTCCCTTGGGAACAAGGAGGTGGCTTCTCTCCAGCCTGGACCGGAGTCCCATCCTGTCTGGTTACTTACACATGCCTTCCCCACCTCCTTTCTCCAGGGAACGAGAGATGGAGCTCTATGGCCCCAAAAAGCGAGGACCCAAACCCAAAACCTTCCTCCTCAAGGTAGGCTGGCCTTGTCCAGTGGTGGACAGCAGTTTGACCCTGCGGGCTGGTGAACCAATGGGGTGTCCACACACTTTGTCTATTTGTAATCTAGGAGGGAATCCCCAGACAGGCCGTGGACCAGGTCAGTGGCTGTGCCAAGGGGTGTCTTGCGGGGAGGGCCTTAGCCACCCTAGAATTCCCGCCCCCCCCAGCCATCCCAAGTAGAGAGATAGTAAAATCCAAGAGGTGTGCTTGTGGCGAATGGCTGATCCCAGATGACTCCCTACCCCTTCCCTAGACTGCCTCCCCTAAGCCCCACCCCCACCCCTACAGAAATTCTGAGGCTTCTGAGGGGGAAATCCAGACGCTGTCTGGAAGAGGGGTGCTGGGGAGGTGGGTGGGCAGGGCCCCGCTCCACCGTTGACACTGCCTTTCTCGGTAGGCCCAGGCCAAGGCAAAGGCCAAAACTTACGAGTTCCGGAGTGACTCTGCGCGGGGCCTCCGGATCCCTTACCCTGGCCGCTCGCCCCAGGACCTGGCTTCGACTTCCCGAGCCCGAGAGGGCCTCCGGAACATGGGTCTGTCCCCGCCCGGGAGCAGCAGCAGCACCAGCAGCACCTGCCGAGTGGAGCCCCCTCGGGACCGTGACAGGGACCACAGGGACAGGGACCGAGAGAGGGAGAGGGAACGCGAGAGGGATCGCGAGCGTGATCGGGGCGCTGGCCGCGTGGACGACAAGCCCAGCTCGCCAGGGGACAGCTCCAAGAAGAGGGGCCCCAAGCCCCGGAAGGAGCTCCTGGACCCTGCACAGAGGCCCCTGGGAGAAGCGGGCGATGGCCTGGGAGATTACCTCAAGAACAGGAAGCTGGAGGATGCCTCCCCCGGGACAGGGAAGTTCCCAGCCGGCCACAGTGTGATCCAGCTGGCCCGGAGGCAGGACTCCGACCTGGCCCAGTGCGGGGTGGCCAGCCCCAGCCCTGCCGAGGCCACAGGCAAACTGGCCGTGGACACCTTTCCCGCCAGGGTCATAAAGCACAGGGCCGCCTTCCTGGAGGCCAAAGGCCAGAGTGCCCTGGACCCCGGTGGCCCCCGGGTCCGGCACGTCTCGGGCACCCCCAGCTCTGTGGGAGGCCTGTATCGGGACATGGGAGCTCAGGGGGGCCGGCCCTCTCTCATCGCCAGGATCCCAGTGGCCAGAATCCTGGGGGACCCCGAGGAAGAGTCCTGGAGTCCTTCTCTGACCAACCTGGAGAAGGTGGTGGTCACCGACGTGACCTCAAACTTTTTGACCGTCACCATTAAGGAAAGTACCACGGACCAAGGCTTCTTTAAAGAGAAAAGATGAGGGGCTGGGCGGGCGCTGCCAGGGTGAGAGCAGGAGACAGTGCGAGCGCAGGCTTGGCCTAAGTGATGCTTTTTATTTCTGGGTGGGAGGCAGCCTTTGCGCCCCCCCCCCCCCACTTCACACAGCCCACCCCTGCATTCCTCCTTCCTCCCGGTCAGTTTTGGTTGGAAGATTATTTCTAGAGTTATATTTTCTATTAGATGTAAATATGTTATTTAAGAAAAAAATATCTAAATATATATATTTCAACTCTTGAAGTTGTTTTATTTAACAAGGAGAGAGAGACAGACTCAGTGTGGGTTAGCTGGGGCAGACAGGCTGCCCTGGGGTAGGAGAGGCCCTCAGCTCCCAGGGGACTAGGGAGGTTGGGGACCTGGGTCCTGGGCCTCTGGAGGCGTCTGGAGGGACTCAGCTGGCCCTCCCCCCTCCCTGTTCCCACAGCCCCATGGCAGACCCCTCCAACCAAGGCAGGGCCCAGATTTGTTCTCTCTCCCCATTGGCCAGCCAGGCCAGCAAAAGATTGGCTCCCCAATCAGAAAATAGGGGGTGGGGTCAGTCTGTGTTTCCAATTTTTTTTTTTTAAA
>PVJC01011409.1:0-21023 GCA_004026665.1 Murina feae | reverse complement strand
ATCTGTTTACATTCCCGAAATGCCAGGAGGAGCGGGGAGGATGGCGCGTCCGTGCCCAGAGCTGGAGACGGTCTCGGCAGGATTGGGTTTGGGGTTGGACTCCTCCTGTCGCGTCTGCTAGCGACTCCGGAGCGCAGCCGGGCCCCCGGTTCCCAGGAAGAGGGGGACTCGCCTCCCGCGGAGGGCGGGCCGCCAGCTCCGGGACGGACAGACGCACTGCCAGACGGGCCCACCCCGCGGACCCACGGAGGGAGGCGCGGCTGGAGCGGGGCTTCGCGCCCCGGCCTGGCTGCGGGGCTGGGCCCTGGCTGGGCGCCGGGCAGGACTCCCACCCCGGCGGCGGCGGGGCCGGGGGAGGAGGGGCGCGGCGAGGTTTCCATCCAAGAACGCGCATCGGAACGTTTGCTTTTCCCTCCCCGCCTCCTTAAAAGCAAACGCTGTAATTTATAGTCCTTTTCGATTCGCGGCATCCTCCGCTGGCACTCCGCAGCCAAAACCCGCCGACGGGGGAGGGGGAGCGGGGGTTGGCGGGGAGGCGCCCGCGGCGGGGGAGGCCGTGCGTGGCGGCCGGTCCCCGGTCCCCGACGCCCCCGCCCCGGCCGGCCGGTGACCACGCTGCGCTCCAAGGACGCAGAGCGCGAGCCCCACGCGACTCAAAAGCACAAATCTGCCCCTTTCCTCCTTCGGAAGACTGATCCCGCGGCCTCCCCGCCCTCCCCACGCCCTCAAAGGACCGGCGGAGACCCGCGGAGGGAGGGAGGCGAGGGGGGAGGAGGGGCACAGGAGGAAGCACAGACTCGGGGCGAGCAGGGTGGGGAGCGGGCGAGGGGAGCTTCTCACTGGGGGGACGGGGCGGGCACCCAGCCTCGGGCACCCCCGCCCTGGGGTGCCCCCACCTCCTGCGCCGCAGCCTCTCTCTCCTGCAGACGTCCTTGCCTTTGGAGAGGGGGTGAGAGCGCTGAGCAGTGGGTTACCCGACTTGTTCGTTTTTGAAGATGAAGTTGCGTCTATAAAGAAGTCCCGGGACGGGGGTTCTATCTGCTCACGTTGTAAACTGGAATTTTAGACTTTGGTGTAAGAAGCGCCGTTGACTGCGTGGATCTGTTGAAATGTCGACGCTATTTTCAGATGAGACTCCATGGAAGGGACCGGCCTGTCCCCGAGTGGACAGTGACTCGGGGACCCGTGTCCTCTCACCTGGCTGCCGCCTGCCCGCCCTCCCTCCTCCTCCCTCCGCCTCCCTGGCCAGCCTGGCTCTGCCCCGCGCCTTTGTCCGTCCGTCTGTCGGTGGCCGTCTGTCTGCTCCGCTGGCCGACCTGGGGACGGCGCAGTGGCGCACGGGGCGGGTTTATTTAGCTCCAAGGTTCGTGCAAATCTTGGATCCATCTCGGCCTCAGCTCCGGGGTGAGGCTTCGGGACTCAACCTTCTGCGGTCGCGAGTATGAGTATCCGTCTGTATCCAACGCCGCTTTTTACGTGTTTAAATATATACTTTGTAAATAGAGATGTCTCCGTCTCATTCCTTCTCTCCCCTCCCCCACCCGCTGGAGCGGACGGACAGGGGATGCCCTCCCCTCCTCTCAATACTACCCCAACCCCCCACTTCCCTCCTGCAGCCCAGGGGCACCCCACCTGGGGGACCTCTAGGGGGAGAGAGAGGGGGGCTTGGGAGGGAGCAGAGGAGGAGGAGGAGGAGGAGGTCTCAGCTGCCCTCGCCCACCTGGTGCGCTTCTCTGGGACCCAGCAGAACTCGGGGAGCCCCCGGGGGTGGGTGGGCACGACCTCTGCGTCTCCCCTTCCTCTGTCGGGTCTCCCCCACCGAGCTCCACCCCACGCCCCGTGTTGCCGGTCCCCCCCAGGCGGAGTTCCCTGCCGCCGCGCTCCGGGGCGCTCCCAGTCCTGTGGGGGGACCCGCCCCGCTCCTCCCGGCCTCGACTGCTCTCCCCGAAATGCAGGCCTCTCGCCTATTGATTGAGGAATTGGATTCGCGGGTATTGCTAGGCAACTGGCTGCTCCAAGCGGCGCAGGGCGAACTGATGTGATTAGTGAACCCGGAGCTGCCGCGCTCCCCGCGAGCCCCACAGCCTCTCCGTCCGGGCCTTCTTGGGGGGTGGAGCCGGGAGGGACCGGGTCTCAGGGTGGGGGTGGGGGTCCTGGGCCTTCCTGGCCGCCGAGGGGACGGGGTCGTGAGACCGGCACAGGACAGCCGCTCTCAGGATCCCCAAAGTGGCCGTCGCAGGGAACCCAGTCCACCCCGAGTCCCGAAGACGGCGCCCGAAAGTAAGCGCGGATCCCGTTGCCCTGGCCCAGCGCGAGGGGGGAGGTGTCCCCTCTCGCCTCCTCCTCTCGGCCAACAAGTCGGGGAGCCCTCCGCGCCTCCTGCCCCAGTTCGCGACCCGCGTGCGAGGACGGGGGGAGGGAGCGGCGGCGGGGGCGGCGGGTCTGGAGCGCTGAGTGCCCGCGGCCCGCCGGGTACCGTCAGTGGCGGGAGTGGGGGGCGGTCACCCCCAAGCACGGCCCTGCCGCTCCGCCGAAACTCCCTCCCGCGTGGCTCCCGGGCGCCCCTCGGCCCCCTCCCCCGGGCCGGTTGGCCGCCACCGACCTTCGCTCGGACGGGGGCTCCCAACTCGGGTTTCGGTCGCCGGGCAGGTTCTCCAGGAAAGCGCCCGGGTGTGGAGGGCCCGGCCGCGGCGCCGCCTCTCACCGCCGCTCCTCTGCGCCCCGAGGGCGGGGCGGCCGGGCCCACGCCGGCTGCACGGGCCTGTTCGAGGCGCTTTTCCGTTTTTCCAGGGTCCCCCCCCCCCAGGCCCAGTGCTGTGCAAAGGAAGGCCGCTCGGCCCACGTTGGAGGCTCGCACCCCGGTTTCTCCTTCTCATGAGAAGTGCCCGGCCCCGAGGAGGCCTTGGACGGGGCCGGAGCGCGAGACGGAGGTGCTCGGGGCTGGTCGGGGCTCCGCAGCGGCGCCCAGGCTCGGGGCCTGGACACCCGGAGAGGGGCCGCGGGCTGTGCCTTCGGAAACAGGGGCAGCTGGGGCCCGCGCGGGCCGTCGGGGCGCGGGTCGTGCATTGGGTTCCCGCGGGGAGCTCGGAGCCGGGAGTGGGGAGCTCGCCCCGCGGCCCGCCCGCAGCGCCAGCGGCCTGCACTTGGCAAGACGCGCGCGCCCTCTAGAGGCGGTGGTCTTAGCCCCTCTCCCGGGGCGGCCCTAGCCTCTCTGGGTCGGGAAAGCAGCAGGGACCTCCCTCGCACAGGGAACACCGTGCGCGCCCCCTCTGCAGCCAGGGCTCCGAGCGGGAGGATGGAGGGAACGCGGTGTCCAGCTGCCGGATCTCCGTACTGGAGCCTGGACGTGCGGACCATGCCAGGCGCCTTCGGACCTGGGGGCTCCAGCCCAGCCCTCAGGCCGGATCGGGGCCCCTTGGCGACCCAGCCCATCCTTCTGGGAAGGCGGTGGATTAGGCCGCAAACTCAGCAGCGCATACAAGTGACGAAGGCCGGTGTGGCCCGTGGCCCGCGCTCGTCTGTCTGAGGCTCCGTGTAAATTATACTCAGGGAAGCCTGACTTGCTACCGGGGTCTCTCTCCTCTGTGTGTGTGTGTGTGTGTGTGTGTTTAGCACCACCTCCCACTGCCAGTTTGCTCTTTCCCAGCCCCTCTCTGCAGCTGGTAACACCCCAGGACAGGACGCCCGGGTGGTCCCTGCCCACTTTCCCCAACTCAACTCTGCCCCAGCCTCTGAAGGCCAAACCAAAGAAAAGGAGCCTGCAGTCTCCCGGGCAGAATCTGATTTCGAATTCGCAGGCTGGGGTTGTACTTCCAGCTGCAGCAGGAACCTCCTGAGCCGAGGCATCCAGGCCTTTGCCCCAAACCAGGGGCAGCTGCCTCGCAGGCCAGCTCCTCTTCGCTGCAAAGGGCGCTAGTTCTCCCCGGAGACTGAAATGTAGGAGTAAGTTCACGCCGAGGGTGCTGCAGCCTCGATGGGACCAGGGGAGGCTCCTTAGAAAGCAAGTCCTTGGTCCTGGGCCTGGGTCAGGCCTCGCAGCAGCTCGGCGGGCTTTGCAGCAACTCCCCCGGAATTTTATGGCTGTGTCCTTTAAAGTGTTACCACATGTGGTGGGTTCGAACTGGCTTCCCAATGGCAGCATCTTTGGATGCTGGGGGAGGGGGAGGGGAGGAGCAGGGCTGTTTTAGCCTGAAGTACCAGTTTCTGGGCGATGTCTCAAAGGGAGCTCATGACGCCTCACTGCGTCTGGGCCTCCAGCGCTGGATGCAGTGGCAACGCTCACCCCTGGCCCCCCAGCCCTGCCCCATGTCCCCTGGGATGCCAAAGCGCCCTTTGTGAAACGCTGGTACAGGGACTCACTTCTATAATCGACCCTGGACTTTTGCTTAGAAAAAAACCACTCTCTGCACCCCAGAAAGGTGGCCACGCCTCCCCCAGGCCCCCTCCTTCTATTGGAGGATTTTGCCTCAAGAAGGGGCAAGTGAAGACAGAGATGTTCCCAGGCACCACTCAGGACACACAACCGGCTAAGTAAAAAATAAAAAAAAAATTTTTTTTATTGATATACTAAGTGAAAAGGCAAAGGTCTGACACATTTGCTAATTACTTTCCCCTGCAAAATAACATCAGCCTAAAAGAAAACCTGCAATCTATTGCTAGTGTGTCTCAAAAATACTAGAAAATGCACAGAATTTTTAGATGCATGTGAGCAAAAATGTGGCCATTTAGGCACTACCTTTCCCTGGCTCTCACCCAGTCCTCCAAAGCCTGGTGGGCTTCCTGGGGGAGGCATTTCCTTTAAGGGGTTGGTCCTGTTTGAGTTTGGGGGCTGGGCTGCTGTCCCGTTTCAACAAAGACCTTAGGTTTCCCAGGGAAGTAGTAACACACCTACTTCTGTCCTTTTAAGAAAGCTAACAGCCATAGTGTAAAGTAATTAAAAGTGGTATACACAAATAACTTGCCTTTTTCTTTTAATTAAAAAACACACAAATCAAGTCAGGGATTGGCACTGGCCCACAGCACTGGTCTTTCCCCCGTTTTCCCCCCAACGAAACCTCTAGCGAGGCCCAGGGCCCTCTGAAGTCAGTCAGAATTCCGAGTGTAACCAAAGTAAGGAGCCCTCTTTTTGGTACCAAAAAATATATGTATAAAAATATGCCAAACCCCCTAAGAGGAGGGCAGGTCGGTTACGTCCTCCTACCCACTCACAGGAGCCAGCGAGGACGGGACAGGATGAACTCGCACTCAGCGCGCACTGTGCTGTGTGGCATGAGCTCCTGCGAACAAGATCTCACGCTGGACATGTGTCCGATGCCTAGCACGCCCATGCACACACACACACACATAGCAGCAAATAAAACCGGACAGCTTTTATTAATCGGTAAACATGGCGCCCAGCTCAGGGCACCGGGGCCGGCTCGAGCAAAGGCGGCCGCGCCTGCGCCCACTCACTCACACCCACCCTGCTCAGAGTCACGGCACCAGGGAAACACACACACCGCACCGCACGGCAAGGCAAGGCGGCCGGGAGCAAGGTGTTTGCGGGTTCAAACTTTGGGATTGAAATAGCTGGTGAACAGAAAGGCACCGCGTTGGGTCTCGAGACCTGGCTGCCGGGGCTGCAGGCTGCCCACAGGCTCCGAGGGGCAGCTGTCCGCCTGCTCTGCAGCCTCTGAAGCAGTCGCAGCAGCTGCAGAGCTTGGAACGGGGTCAGCTCCTCGGCGGGGGAGGAACCCCTCTGATCACAGCCAGGGGACTGGAGGGGAGGCCAGAGCCAGAGGCCCAGTATATGCTGGGACCCCTTCCTCCCCCACCTGGGCATGCAGGGTGCCACTGTCCCTTCACTGCCCACTTTCTGGTTTCAGCCTGGTGGTCGGGGCCTCCTTTGCCCTCGGCTGCCAAGGTGGGCACCATCCCTGCAGCAGCTGGCAGAGCCCCAGCTCCTGTGGAGACCCTGCAATGGGGTCCTGGACACAGGCTGTCCCCAAAGGCACACAGTTCAAACGGATTTGGCTACACAGTCCCGTGTCCTATTTGGCATGGAGGGCAGGGGCTGAAGAGGGGAAGGGGAGGTGAAGGTGTATCAGGCCCACCCTGGGGAGCAGCCTGTGTAAGCCCCAACTCTCCTGCAGTCAGGGCCCCACACTTCTGGCTGACTTAACCAATCATTGGGAAAAAAACCAGAGTCCCCCAAAGCCCCCCCCCCCTTTTTTTTGGCATGACAGACCTGGTGATGCCCCAGCTGGCTCGCCTCTCCTGTGCCCAGGACAGTTCCCTGGTGCAGCTCCTGGGGCCTCCACCTGGCAGGCCACTCTGATTTTGTCCTACTTCCCAAATGCACAGGCAGGCAGACAGCTTCTCCGCTGGGAAGGACACGGAGACCCCAGGTATGGGGGGGATTGTCAGGGGTGGCGGGCCTCGAGGGAGTCCCTGCACAGCCAGCAGCCCGGGCAGTCTGTGGAGCTGAGATGAGGACTGCATGGTCCTGGCACAGGTGGCAGGAAAGCAGGCAGCGGGAGGGACACCCTCTCCTCCTGCCCCCTAAACCCAGAGGCTGGTTCCTCAGATGCCACAGCTGAGGGACTTGCCCAGTGCAGCGGCCCCAGGTTAGATGGCACCAAAGCAACCTCTCGAGGGTTCCTGCCTCCCCCACCTCACACCCCCCCTCCAAGACCTGTCCCTCACATCCAGGCCACAGCCCTTAGCGATCAGGGGAGGGGACAGCGACAGGGAGGTGAAGGCCTCTCCCCTGACAGTGCAGGCAGTTCTGGAGGAGTGGGGGGATGCTGACAGCAAGACCCCTGCTCCCTCATCTTAGTCCACCTGCCCTGGTGTGGTCCTCCAGACCTACTGTCCCCGCCGCCCCCACCCCCCATAGCCACGTGCCACCAGGCAGAACAGTCACGCTGGCCCGGAAGTTCCCTCCTGGAACACTGTGGCCCTGGGACCTGGGAGCCATCACCACAGCCAGGAGGGCAGTCCCAAGATTTGGCTCGAGTTGCAGGTGGTGCCCAGACTTCCCGAGGCCACAGGGAAGTGAAGGCCGAGGTAGGAACGGGGCGGCCAGGCCCCAGCAAGGCATTGAGGTGTGACCTGGCCCGATGCCCCAAGCAGGGGTAGGCCCAGGAGGCCTCCCCGCCTGCCCTGGAGTGGCCTGGGGTGTGGGTCGCTCACTGGAGCCAAACCAGAGGCCAGAGCGGGGCGGGGGAGGCCGCGGTGTCAGTAGTGCCGCAGGCTGAAGAAGCCCACGCTGGTGGGCGACTCCTTCACGGTGACGGTGATGAGGTTGGCGGTCACATCGGTGACGAACACGTGCTCGATGAGGCTGCGGGGGGGCTTCCAGTCCTGGCTGGTCTGCACCGACACCGACAGGTTCTGCTTGGCACCGGGCGGCGAGCCCGAGTCTGGGTCCGAGTCGGAGCTGCTGTTCTCCTCGCCAGTGCTCATCTCCGACAGTGTGGCCGCTTTGCGCGGGTCGCCCAGGGTCCCAGGCCCCTCCTGGCCGGCGGGGGCTGTGCTGCCCTTGCCACAGTCCCTCTTCCCTGCAGGGGCGGGCGGAGCGGCAGCCCGCGAGGCCAGCTTCTCACTCTTGCTGGTGTCGGTCAGCAGGCCAGCCCCGTTGCCCCCGGCAGGGCCAGCCCTGGCACCCTTCCCAGTGCCGGACACAGGGGCAGGGACGCCCTTGGCGGCTGTGGCATGGCGGGCGACCATGCCCACCCCCGGCACGCCGTTCTTGACGCTCTGTAAGTCCAAGACCTGGAGGCTCAGCTCCTGGGTGGGTGCAGGCTGAGGGCCCAGGCCACCGGCAGGAACCTTGCTGCTACTGTGGGCATGCGGGGCCCCCCCGGTCCCCCCTTTCGGCTCCATCGCCCCACTGCCAGGGGCCTTTGGGAGTTTGCTTCCTGGGGGACTGAACCCCAGCTCGCCCTTCTGCGTCCTCACCTTGAGGTCCAGCCCGAGGCCACACTTGCTGGCGGCCTGGGCCTTGAGCGCCAGCCGGCTGGCGGCCTGGGCCTGGCTCTGGCTCACGCGGTTCATGTAGTGCACAATGGAGCTCTGCCAGCTGATGCCGCCGCGGCTGGGGCTGCCAGCCATGCCCTTCATCAGGCTGGCCAGGCTCTCGGGGGTGGCCAGGCTGCTGGGGCCGCCGCAGGCCTCCTTGGCGTGGGCCTTCAGGGCCGCCAGGCCGGCCACGGGTGCACTGAGCGGAGGGGGCAGCTTGCTGGCCGGCGCCCCCAAGTCCTTCCTGGCGGTCTTCAGCACCCTGGCCAGGTTCACGGGCCTCCGGGCGGCCTTCTGCTCCGGGGGCAGAGGCTTGCGGCCCCGCTTCTTCCGGATAGGGTCCTTGAGCTCAGGCTTGGCCACCAGGATCTGCGCCTTCTTCTGTGGCACTGGGTGGGTCTCTCGGCCGCGGGGGCCCCTCTTGGCGTCCAGGTCGCTGTCCCCCTCTTCATCAGAGGAAGAGGAGGAGGACGTGGAGGATGAGGAGGAGCTGCTGGACTTGCACTTGGAGGAGGTATCCGGTTCCTGCAGAGACCCAGGGGAGGTGTCACCCTTTGTGGCCTGGCCCCGGGGTCCAGAGCACACACTCCCCCCAGAGTCTCAGCCCCACGGAAGCCAGCACCTCCTGTCACTTCCAGACCAAAGGCAACTGGAGGGGAGGGGGGGAGCTAAAAGCAGGGAAAAGGCGCTGGACACAGTGTTGGCCTAAGGACTGAAGGGCCCTGGGTTCGACTCTGGTCAAGGGCCTGTACCTGGTTGTGGCTCAATCCCCCGCCCCAGTTGGGGCCCAGGCAGGAGGCAACCACTCAATGTGTCTCTCTCTGTCTCCCCTCCTTTCTACTTTCTCTAAAAATCAATGGAAAGAAATGAAATAAAAATAAACGGAGGAACATCCTCAGCTCAGGAGCCCGAGCTCACTGCGACCCCACGCGGAGGCCTGGAGGCAGCAAGGAGGCGGCGTGGGCTCCCTTCCCAAAGCCCCCAGCCGCCCGGGCCTCGCCACCCACCTTGAGCTTGGAGTGCCGGCCGCAGGACGACATCACCGCGAGCTTCCGCGGCCTGCCCCGGGGCCGCTTGCCTTTCTTCCGGTTCTGCACCTCCTTTTCCTGTTCCCTGAAGAGAATTACCCATCGGGGTCACAGAACCACCCGCACATGGAACCCCACGGCTTCAAACCCCAGCCATCCAGCCCAGCCTAGCCCTCCCCTCTGCGGTGCCCGTGACATTTGCACACCCCTCCATGCCACCGGCGTTGGGTAAAGACGAGTCAGAGAGCCACGTGAGCAGTGTTGGTCTCTCCGACTCCACTTACAGCACGTCTGACCCAGGCCTTTCTGCAGGCAGAACGTTTCCGGAGAATTCTAGAATGCCGCGAGGAGTCGTTATGGTCACACGGCCCAATCCCCTCATTTCAAACCAGAGTCCAGGCAGAGTGAGGACCTGCCCTCAGCACGCCCCTCCCCCCCCCCCCCCCCAACTGGCTCCACAAAACCTGCAGGTCTGAGCAGCACAGAGAACGCTCAGCTCTGGTCTGGCTCCGCACGCGGTCTTCCCAGGCCCCATGCCCTGGCGCAGGCCCTCCTGGTTCCCCTTTCTGGTTCCCCGACCCCACAGAGGCCGAGCTCGAAGCCCCAGGCTGCCTTCAACCAGCCCTATTCAGGGCCATGGCAACAAGAGATGCCTCCAAACCGTTCAGGAGAGAACCTGAGTTTCAGGCTTCTCCCCATCCCCCCGGGAAGAGGCTCTATCTGGAGAGGTTTCCCGATCACTGAAACAGGAGACGCATCTCCCTGGAGCCTGGTGGGACCCTTACAGGACCCAGTGGGCACCACCAGCCGGACGGACACTCTGGCTCCCAGCCTCCAGCGGGACCTTCCCCCGTTTCCAGGAGAAAGAGCACCCACGGTCCCAGGGTGTGACCCAGACCACTGGGCTTCACCTCTCTGGCCTCTTAGGAATCCGACAGCCCCACCTCCTAGGTATCCTGCCCACCGAGCCCCGCTCCTCCTCTGAGCTACAAGGAGCAGCACAGCCAGGACCGCACACTCTCTGGTCGGTGTGGACCCCCCCGCACGGCTCGGGGACCTGAGCTGTGGCTTCCCAAAGGCAGGAGGGCAAGCCTCCGCTCACCTGTCCGTCCCCCCCACACCAGGCCCCCGTCTCAGGCTAGCTTTTTTCTTGGAGAAGCCCCAAAGCCTGTGCTGGACCCCAGAAAGATAGCTGTTGAGCAGCTAATGGATCTGCCTCCATTGACAGGCACTCCCCTGCCCAGCGTCCACGCCCCCCCCCCACAGCACCTCTGGACTGTCCTGCGGGGTTAGGGTGGCCTGCCTCTCACCACCCCTTCCCTTGAGCATCTCAAGGCCTCTCTCTAACCCAAGGCTCCTCCCTAAACATAAAAACAGCACCTAGAATTATAGAAGCAAATTGGGCCCAGGCTGGCCACGGGGCTGCCACGCACGTGCGCAGGGAGGGGAGGCCGGGACTGCATGGTTGCGACAAGCCCGCCATCCCGGCTTCCATCAGCCCCGTTTGCAAAATACTCAACAGGAAAGGCTGGACTTTGGTGATGGGCTCCAGACAGTTCCTTCTGGCAAGCCTGACTCAGGCTGGGCTCTGAGTGCAGACGCAGCACTGGCCAGCGGACGGCTCCTACGGGGCCTCAACGTTTGTGCCATCTTTACAGACACCCATGGGGGGATGGCAGCAGGGAGCCCGTGACAGCTGCTGAGGGACCCCTGGGGGCCAGCCTCCCCCAGGATACCTGCCCCCTGCACGCCCCTCCCCACAGCCCTCTCCACACCCCTCGCTCCTCACTTCTTCTGGAAGGCCAGCAGCAGCCTCGGGTCCAGAATGTTCTCCTCCGGCTCCCAGCTGTTGTGTCTGGAAAAGCAAAGAGCAGGTCGTGGTAAACAGCAGCCACTTGAGAAAGCAGCCAATCCCTGCGGCCGGCAGAGTCCCCGAAGGCCCCCAGAAAGGTCCCACTCGTGTCCAGGGTGAGCTCCTGGGCACGGGGGTCCGAGGCCGGTACCTTACCTTCAGCTCCAGGGGAAACTGCTACTTCAACCCCAGGCAGTACCCGCCTCGAGAGGGCTGGTCGCCCCAGGGGAGGAAAACAGATCCTGGCGAAGGGGAAGCGGCGGAGGGAGCCCCAAACCCTGGCTCGGCGCCCGCGAGGGGAGGGGAGGGGAGGGGAGGGGAGGCTGTCCAGACGCGGGGAGGGGAGGCCGAGGGGGACGCAGAACAGCGTGGCTGGCGCCCGAGAAGCGCGCGGGCCGGGCACCGGGCGACGGTAAACAGAGCCCCTCCGGGAAGGCCGAGTCCCCTCCCGACCCAGAAAGGGAAGAAAAAAGGGGCGGCCCTGCCTCCGCCGACAGGCAGCTCAGGTTACAGCGGGGAACTCGGGCCGGAGGGGCGGCGCGCGGGGGGCGCGGGCAACAAATGGGCGCGGAGGCCCGCGCGGCGCAGGAGGAAGCGGGCCGGGCTCCGGGAAGGGCGGCCGGGGCGCAGGGAGCGGGGCTGGGCCGCGACCCGAGGGGGGCCCCGCACTCCCCGGGTTTGTAAACAAAGGGCTCCCCTCGCAGCCCGGGCGCCCGCTCCCGGCAGGCAGGGGCCCCGCCAACTTCCCGCGCTGGGCGCAGACCCTCCCCCTCCCCTCTCGGCGGCGCCGAGGGTCCTCCCGGTCCCGGGGCCTCGCGTCGCGGGGGACTCACTTGGAAGACCAGCCGCGCCACTTGACCAGGTACTCCAGCTTGCCCTGCGGGGAGAGGGGCGCGTGAGCGGCGGGCGGCGGGGGCGCGGGCGGCGGGGCCGGCCGGGCGCACGCACCTTGCGGAGCCGCTTGCTCAGGATGCACTCGGCGGCGAAGACCTGCTCGCCCACGCTGCTCAGCTCCTCCATGCTGCCGCGCCCGCGTCCCCTCCGCGGCGCCCGCCGCTCCCGCACCGCCGCTCCGCCGCGCGCCCGCCGCAGCCGCACACAAAGCACCGCCCCCGCCCGCGCAGGGCCCGCCCCGCGCATGCGCAGCCCGCCCCGCGCCCCCCCACGGAGGCGCGCCCCGCCCCGCCCCGCGGCCCGGCCAATCGGGTGCCGGCCAATGAGCGCGCGGGGGCGGGGCGTAGGGTGGGCGGGGCGCGCATTGTTCGCTGCGAGCTCGGCCTCGTGCCCGCGGCTGGGGTCCGCGCGGCCGCCGGGACTGGGCTGCGCGGGCCGGACCCCTCGCGCGGGAATCCCTGGGGGACCGCGCTCGGGTGGGGTGGGGGGCGGGGCGGGGGGCGCCGCGGGGCCCCCAGACTCGGGAAGTCGCCAGCTGAGTCCGGCTGGCCCCCCGGGACGCGCCCAGTCGCCTCCGAACCGGGTTTTCCAGGAAGAAAGCCATTGTTCTGGCCCGAAGGGGAAGTGCGGCCGGAGCGCGGCGGCCGCTCCCCGCCCCGGCCTGCGAGGGGCGCTGCTGCGGGCGCGCCAGGCCCCACGGGGCCTCCGCCCTTTGGATCGCGGTCTCCAGGTCTCGGCACTCGTCCTGCTCCGCGTGGAGCACAAGGGCCGGGGGTAGGGGGTGGCGGCGGGGAGGCAGGGGAAGGAACGGGAGCAAAAGGCCTGGCGGGAGCAGGGGGAGCGCCCCCTCCCCCCAAAAGCGAGCGAGGAAAATGCGCCCACTGCGAACGCGAGCTGCTGTGTCCTCACTCCGATCCCCGCGTCTTAGGGCGCGCGTGGGAGGGCGGGAGGTGCACCTTCCCTTGATGTGCTTGACACGGATGTGGTGTTGGAGCCAGGACTGCGTCCTTCTGGGCCGACCGCACTTGCAACTGTGCATCGGTTGCACGCGGCTGCAAGAGGATCGGGCCAAGTTTCAGAAGTGGGGTGGCCTGAAGTCTCTTTTGGGGTCCTCGGTGGAGCGACCCTTTTTTTAAAAAAAAACAATATATATATATATATTATTGATTTCTTTACAGAGAGGAAGGGAGAGGGATAGAGAGAAACATTGATGAGAGAGAAACACTGATCAGTTGCCTCCTGCACACTCCCCACTGGGGATGTGCCTGCAACCAAGGAACATGCCCTTGACCAGAATCGAACCCGGGACCCAAGTCCACAGACCGAGGCTTTATCCACTGAGCCAAACCGGTTAGGGCTGGAGCAACCCTTTTATTTTCTACCGTTGAGATCCGTATTCCAGGAGCAACCTCCCCCGCCCCCCCAGGCATTTAGCTCTTGAATCAGAGGAAGCCAGACGCCGAGACAACCACGGCTTTGCCTGTTCCCCGCATCGATGCAGTTGAACTCAGTGGAAACGCACTTTATGCTTTTGCGTCTTCCTCCAGCTGCCAAGTCCTCTAGTGGCCGGAGGCTGTGTCCCTGTGAGGTTCTGACCCTCAGAGCGTGTTCCTAACGGGCCCTGCAGGACGGAGGCAAACCGGAAGGCCTGCGATTCCCGCACGTTCTCCAGTTTATTTGGTGAAATAGGTTCCCTTCAACCAAAGCCCTGGAAAGACCCGGGGTCGCCTTTGCAGACTCTGGTGTTGCTTGCGAAGGAGGTGGGGAGAAGGAAGGTTCGCTTGGGGTGGGGCTGGGGGAAAAGGATTGCTCACTGGGGAGGGGGGCCGCCAGCCGAGGACTCTGGTTTGGGGGTGAAACCTGTCCCCCTGGCCTGGGGTGGAGAGAGGCTGCAGGCAGCTCTTCGGGTTCCCATCGTGTAGAGCTGGCGGCCAGTTGTGGGTGGAGGTGGGATGAGGAGCTGGGCCGCTTGGACTCCTTGCTGGGGGAGGACGGAGGTGGGGAATGAGGCGTTCCTGGCAGTTTCGTTTCCTCTTAGGGATACATGGTATTCTGGACACTTTTTTTTTTTTTAAAGAAGATAAAGCTTTATAAAGGGAATTCTTTCTTCCCCTAAGAAATACATTTTTCTAGAAGTTGGTCCTAAGCCATTTGGGGGGGGGGGTCAATTTCTTGGGAGATGTAGCCACACGCTGAGACTGAGCAAGCTCCTCGGCTTGTTACTCAGGTTCTGACACCGAGACACTGCGGGTCCCACGGGGTCATGTTTCCCTGTGACACAGAACTGGCGCGGAGCACGCGGGCAAGCCTGCGGTTCACCGCATCGGTCCAACTGTGAACGCTCACTTTGCTAAGATAACATTTAGGTGATTTATTTGGCACAAATGTGACCGATTTCAGTAGATAGCGATGATCGGCTAGGGTGATGCGTTCCCTAAGGCAGACCTGGAGCCCAAAGGTGGCGGTCGATTCTGGGCTTTGGGCTCAATTCTGGGTCAGGGTCGATTCTGGGTCAGGCGTTCCCCGTTCCCCAGGTTCGGTGGGATCCCAGGGCTGGGTGTGCGGGAGGCAGCCCTTGGATGTTTCTCTTTCAAGTCAGTGTTTCTCTCCCCTTCCCCCTCCCTCAAATCAGTTCCCCTTAAATAGCCACATTGTAGCTGGCGGTCACATACCGGACAGGAACGCGAGGAAGACGCCCTAAACATTTGAAGCAACAGGAATGCAGTCACTTATGTGAGTCCTGGGACATGAGTCGTCCACCCTCACTTCCACTTGTGCTTTGCCACACGTGCCAGTATTTTAAAATGTACGGAAGCGATTCAGTGTCCGGGCACACGGGCGTGCATTCAGGCTAAATGCCTCACTCGGTGCCGCTTTATGCAAATGGTAGGTCATCGCCGTCGGGATAAGCATGTTCATGCTGCTTGTGTGGACTGTACATATGACGGAGGCAAAAAAAAAAAAAAAAAAAGCATCCCTCGAAAGCTGGGAGAGTCGGGCCCTCAAAGCTGCTCAGCCGCTGACCCTTTAGGGAAACGCACATTAAAGGCCACCTTGCTGCCCCGCCGGTGGCTCAGTCGGATGGAACATTGTCCCAAACACCGAAAAGGTTGCAGGTTCGATTCCAGTCAGGGGCGGGGAGAGAGAGGAGAGAGAGAGAGTGTGTGCTCGTGCACACAACCAATCCATGTTTCTCCCTTTTTCTCTCTAAACATATCTTTGGGTGAGGATAAAAAAAAAACCCATCTACACAGGCAGGAGTAGGTAGGACGGGGAGACGGATGGGCTGATCGGGGTTCTGATCGGGGTTCAGGTGCCGGGAGGGCGTGGGAAGCAGGAACGGAATCGGTTTGTCAGTTTCTTAAAGCTACAAGCACACTCAGCACCTGGCCCAGACCCCCAGGCCTCCATCCAAGGGGATTGAAAACACATGGCCAGGCGGATCTGGTCTCTGGACGCTCACCGAAGCTTCAGTTCATAACAGCCCCGAAGTGGAGGCAACCCAAGACGGGTCAGCGGGCCCGCAAGGTGTGGAGCAGAGGTGGACAGACGGCGGGCGGCGCGGCAGCCACAGGAGATCAGGGGGGAAACGGTGCCTGGACACGGCTTGAGGGCCATGCTCGGGGAGTGGCCGACACAAGGCTCTCCGCACTATCCGCTCGTATTTCTATTTGAAAACCACGTATTTCATGGATGTCAGAGAGGAAGGGAGAGGGGGTGAGGGAAACATCCATGTTGAGAGAGAATCATGGATCAGCTGCCTCCTGCACGACCCCCACTGGGGATCGAGCCCACAACCAGGGCCTGCGCCCTGACCAAGGATCGAACTGTGACCTGGTTCCTAGGTCGACACTCCACCACTGAGCCACACTGTCCAGGCATGTGGACTCCTTATTTTCATGCCCATGTGGAAGAGAGGCAGGGAGGCCAGAGCCGACAGGGACTGGGACAGGAAGCCTGGACCCCCATCCTTTGGGACCTTTCATGGAGAAAGGGTGTTTGCAGACATGATTAAGGACCTGGAGAGATCACCCTGGATTTGCCGGGTGGGTCCTGAGTCCAGTGACCAGTGTCCTGACAGGACGGAGGGGATGGACAGGGAGCAGCGAGGGGCACGTGAGTGGCCACAAGCCCCAAATGCAGGCTGCCACCTCCCTGGGGCCTCTGAGGGAGGACGCCCTGCCCACATTGACTTCAGGCCTCCGGCCGCCTGAGCTGGGGGAGGATAAATCGGGGTGGTTTTAAGCCATCCCACGGGTGGCGCTCTGAGCCGCAGCCGCAGGCGACCAGCACTGCGGGTCTGACGCGGAATCCGGAATCCCAGGCTTCAGGCTGGACCTCGGCCTCTGTGGTCGGAATGACGGAAGGGGGGGCCCTGCCCAGTCTATGTGAGGGGCTCGCACTCCCTGAAGCAGCAGGGACAGCAGCGATGCCACGGAAACGGGAGAAAGGGCCGAGGGTGGCGAGGATGAGGCCTTCCCCTTGGAGCAAGGGGCGTGGGGCTGGCTTTGCGTCTCACCTTCGAGAACAACCATGTGGCCCCAAATGGCATCTCCTTGCGGATGGAACTGCGGTTCCCTGGGGCAAACAGCCCTCCGTGGCCCAGCTCGAGGTCCTCTGGGTCTCTCTGCAGAATCGACTGACTTACCCATGTTTCCTAAGGAAGGAGCAAACTTCTTGTGAAAAAAACCAACGGAAAACGCAAATGCTGTAGCAACGTCTTAAGAGCAGCCACATTAAGAATCATGACACGCCAGCCGGTCTGGCTCAGTGGATAGAGTGTTGGCCTTGGACTGAAGGGTCCCGGGTTCGATTCCGGTCTAGGGCACATGTCTGGGGTGCAGGCTAGACCCCCAGTGGGGAGTGTGTAGGATGCAGCCAATCCACGGTTCTTTCTCATCATTGACGTTTCTCTTTCTCTCACCCTCTTGCTTCCTCTCTGGAATCAATCAATATATATATATACACACTAGAGGCTCAGTGCATGAATTCATTCCCAGGTGGGGTCCCTCAGGGTGGGCTGTGGGGATCGGCCCCCAGGCTCACAGCCCCAGTTCATGCCCCCAGCTTTGCAGCCCCACAGCCCTGCCTGGCACTTGCCATGGCCTGGCACCCCCTCCCCCCCTTGCCTGCTCCACTATCGGGCCTGTGGGCGATTGGTTAGGGCCGGTCCCCCCCAACCCCCAGACCAAACTCCCAGTCGAGCAATGTGCATATTAGGCTTTTATTATACAGGATTTTTAAAAAGCGGGGGTACAGCATCTGGTGGTGGTTCGGGTTTGCGTTTCCTGGGTGACTAAGGACCCTCAGCATCTTTCCTGGGCCCAGACCCGCTGGTTGTAGAGCCTCCCCCCGTCTTACCCACACCCCGAGCAGCAGTGGGTAAGTGTGTCTCTTCCTCGAAGCCTCAGTTTCCCCGCCTGTCCCAGGGGTCTGAACTAGGTCGACGGCCTGCGCGGCTGGGGAAATCGCGCCCCTTTCCGGTTGGCAGCTATTGTGTCTATCCTTGCGTTCACCCGGCTGCGAAGGGTGCCTGCGAGGCCGTTGTAAAACTCGATGCTGAAAAGAACAAAACTGCGGTTCCCTGGGGCAAACAGCCCTCCGTGGCCCAGCTCGAGGTCCTCTGGGTCTCTCTGCAGAATCGACTGACTTACCCATGTTTCCTAAGGAGGGAGCAAACTTCTTGTGAAAATGACCAACGGTTCCTCCCTCTCTGGGAGCCAGCGCTGACGTTTTGTCCCGTTTCCAGGGTCTCGGAACACGTCACGTTCTCCGTCCAGACGAGCCAAGCCACAGCCCACTCAGCGCCTGAGAACACCAGCCCACAGGCCCCCCCGCCACAGGCCCCCCGCAGTCCCAGCCTGCTCTTTCCTGTGACCCCTGACCCGCTCCACAACAAAACACGAACCCTGGCCTCTTGCTCTTCTGAGGCATCGGCCCTGACCTCCCGCCCGGGACAGATGAGTGGGAGGCGAGGCCTTCTCTCTCGGGATGTTCTCTCCCTTTAGCTGCTGGGTGGCTCAGGGCAACAGCGGAGCCTGCCCTGGGCCCGCCCTCGGCTCTGCAGGAAACCTCGCTCGTTCTAAATGCACGTCTCCAGGTTTTCCTGCGCAAGTCTTTGTTTTTTAAAATATATTTTTATTGATTTCAGAGAGGAAGGGAGAAGGAGAGAGAGATGGAAACATCACTGATGAGAGAGAATCATTGATCGGCTGCCTCCTGCACGCCCCCTACTGGGAACTGAGCCTGCAATCCGGGCCTGTGCCCTTGATTGGAGTCGAACCCGGGACCTTTCAATCCGCAGGCTGATCCTCTATCCACTGAGCCAAACTGGCCTGTTTCCAGGGCAATTCGTTTAAAGCTACCAAACAAAATGTAAATAATGGAGCCATATGGTCCGCCCTCCGCCCCCCCTCCCCCCCCCCAGGGCTGAAGACCTGGACAAATTCTTCCTGGTTCTTTTCTTCTCCTGGGGGGGGAGGGGGCCTGCTTCATTTCTTGCACTGAATTTTATTTCAATAAAACGTTTTTTATCTTTGAAAGTAATTCACTGGTCACCCCAGCTCAGGTGTCTGCAACGAAAGCATGCATATCATTCAACTTTAAAGTGTTTTGTTCTCTGTGACTCTAAGATTCTTAGTATTAAAAATTATTCTGGCCCTAACTGGTTTGGCTCCGTGGATAGAGCTTCGGCCTGCAGACTGAAGGGTCCCGGGTTCGATTCCGGTCAGGGGCATGTACCTTGGTTGCAGGCACATCCCCAGTAGGGAGTGTGCAGGAGGCAGCTGATCGATGTTTCTCTCTCTTGAATGTTTCTAACTCTCTATCCCTCTCCCTTCCTCTCTGTAAAAAATCAATAAAATAAACAAATTAAAAAAAACAACAAACTTGCTTAAGTCCGTAGGTGGCCGTGGGGTTGCTCCACTGTTGGGACTTCTTTGGAGATTTAAGCCAAAAGCCACACGGTGACTTATCACCAAAACAAAACGAGGAACACGAATGGGTTGGGCTCCCCTCGGGCGGGAAGGATTCACACTCCGGGCACAGGAGGGGGCCGTGCCCCCTGCGCCCCCGGTCCCCTCCGCTCCCATCTCTGCAGCCTGGGACGCAGGGGGCGCCCCGGGAGGCGCCGACAGGTTGGCGGCGATGGCGTGTCTTCGGTCCAGCCCCGCGCAAGCGCCCCCCAGCGGACACCCGCGCACCCGGCCCGCAGGCACCTAGGGAAGGTGGGCGCAGGCCTCCGGCCGGAGGAGAGGTGGGCGCCCCGGGGGGCCACGCCGGCGGGTCCAGTCCTGGGGCGCGCGTCCTGGGGAGGGGGCCGCCCCGCCCCTGAGGTGCCTCCACGGGGTCGGGGCGCAGGGAGGGCAAAGGCAGGAGGCGCACCAGCTGCTGCGCGTGCGCGGGCCGGGGTGCGACCCCGCTGCTGGCTGTGCCCGCGAGTGTAGACGCCGGGGCTTGTTCCGCGCGGGACTGTGGGGTGCGTGTGCGCGCTGCACGTGTGCTTACGGCGTGTGTGGCCGGGACGCGCGCGGAGCGGCGAGCGCAGCGCGGGGTGCATGCCCGGTGGGCAGCGCGGGGCGTGCGAGGCGCGCGTGATGCGAGTGCACGTGTGTAGATGGTGGGGGGTGACATGTCAGCGTGCGTGCACCCCGCGGGGTCCGTGTCCTGTCCCTCCCGAGCCCCCCGCTCAGGGCTCAGCCGCGCGGGAACCTCAGTCCACCCGCGCGAGCTGCGGGCGACGGGTAACCATGGCAACGGATGCTCCCGCGGCTGCGAGAGGCCGGGGTGCTGGGTGCGGCTGTGGGCTGAGCACCCCGGGAGCGCGGGCGTGGGGGGCGGAGGCGCACGAGGAGTTCCCCGGGCGGGTCCCAGGCGCCCCCCCATTCCCCTCCGGTGCGGGCTGCAGGGCTGCTCGCGGGGACGGGCCTCTTGCAAAGGGGCTTTGGCGCCGGGTCAGACCGCCCCGCCTCGCAGGAAGGACGGCCACAGGCGGTGATGCAGCCACTGTGGCCGGCACCTGGACTGGCCGGCGAGGCGTGGCCGCGGCGGGGACCGTCTCCAGGCTCTGCTCTAGTGGGCGGAGCGACGTGCACTTCCGACGGTGAATTTCATCATCGGTTTTCAGGGCGGCCCTTCCTGAGCGCCTCTGACCCGCGGCTGGGAAGGGTGCAGGGCGCCTGGGGGCCACAGTGTCAGTCTGCAGAGGGAGTCTTTGCACGCTGGCCATGGGAGGCCGAGTGCTGCCTTCCAGAAGGTTCCCCGGTGACCACAGCCGGGGCAGGGAGAGGAGGCAGCCAGGAGTGTCGGGGCCTCCACAGGTTCCCTGCGCAGCCTCCTTGATCCATTGTCAGGCCCCCAGCAGCTGCATGGTGATTCACTCACTGTTTTTCTTTCATGCAACTTGCTCTTTTTTTTAAAAAAAAAAAAATGTTTTTATTGATTCCAGAGAGGAAAGGAGAGGGAGAGATAGAAACATCAATGACGAGAGAGGAACATCATTGATTGGCTGCCTCCCGCACACCCCCCCAGTGGGGATTGAACCCACAACCCGGGCATGTGCTCTGACCAGGAATCCAACTGTGACCTCCTGGTTCATAGGTCAGCACTCTGCTATGTCAGTCGGGGTTTGGCTGCAGGCCAGGCTGTGAGTTAGGTTAATTTTAAAATAACGGAAGTAAGTGGACAATCAGTAGCACTTGCCCAAACCTACAGGCGACCATGGAAACAGGGACAACGCAGATGACACTCCTGGCAGCTGCCCCAAGGGCTGGGCCTGGGGCCTGCGGCTGCGCCAGGGAGACCTAGGGTCTCGGACCAGAGACTCTGCTGGAGAAACAGGCCGCGGAGGGGCGGGGGAGAGGAGGGAGGGGCGGGGGAGAGGGGGGAGAGGAGGGAGGGGTGCAGCGCCTTAACCCAGCACGTGGGCCTCCCCCGCCCTGCGCCCAGGGCTGAGTCTGTTAACTGCTCTGCTCACTGGCCCAGGTGGTGAGGCACAGGTGAGGCCAGAGCTGCCTGCTGCCTTCCGCGGGGCCGCAGAGCCCGGAGCTGCCGAGTGTTGGAGTGGGGCTCAGGGGGCGCCCCCGTACTTGGGGCTCTCACAGCCACGCAGCCCGAAGCCGGCTCGGGCCCCTCGTTCCTGCCCGGGTGTCAGCCAACCCACGGGACTTTTAGGGGTCCCCCGTGACGCCAGACGTCGGGGCTGGCAGTTCCTCATGTGGGACGGACCAGGTTCTTTCCCTTTTCTGTTT
>PVJC01011408.1:0-41589 GCA_004026665.1 Murina feae | reverse complement strand
GGAGGCAGGCAGCACCCAGCCCTGGCCACAGCTCAAAAAAGAGAACAACATGCATGGGAGGGCAAGAGTCTGAGAGATCAACATAGAGGGGGTGCCTGCTCCAAGCCTTGATGGTGTGCCTGGGGCAGGCCCCCAGTAGGTAGACACAAACAGGAGGACTGCTCCGAGCCTCAGATGCGGCTGGGGGCAGGTCCCCAGTGGTGACACACACACACACATACACACACAAGGCGCCTGGCAGACTGGGGCCATCATAGGACATCCACTGAGGGGTCCCAGACTGTGAGAGGGCACAGGCTGGGCTGAGGGACTCCCTCCACCCCGAGTGCACAAATTTTTGTGCACCGGGCCCCTAGTGTAGTATAATAATTAGTTATATCTCATTTCTGTTGTGTTAAGTATAATAAGTAATCTAGGATTATTTAAAGTAAGTAGGAGAATAAATGTGTGTTATATGCAAATACTACACCATTTTTAATAAGAGATGTGTGTATCTGCGGATTTTGATATTTGCAAGAGTCCTTGAACTCATCCCTTGTGGATACTAAGGGATTACTATATTATTTTCCACTCACTTCTCATATTTGCTGGTGTTCCCATTGTCTCATTCTAATTGGAAGCCATAGAACTCATTGATGTCATCATTAATACGTGGCTTATTCCCTCCAGCTATGCCTGAAGTGCTTGCTATATAAGCTGACACCATTATACCACCACATGATACAGTAAAAATAATTCTTGGTGGGGACAGATAGAACAAATGGTTATAGCCTAGCTATGTAGGCAACCAATCTGATTTACATATTTTAGAATGGAAGATATAGAGTTTGGACTGAGTGTTCTGAAAAATCCGTCCCTTAATTTTATTTCTTCTACTCAGATATTCAAGCTAACCTGCATAGCACTGAGCTCCGGATTATACTGTACATAAACCAGACTATAAGGTAGGGGTAAGGTTTCCTGTCTTTGTTGGAAAAACTAAGAAACCTACTGACTATGTGCATGGTATCTCTATTTGGATGTATTCTTTCCATGGGGCCAGCATTCAGTTCAGAAAACGGTTTCAAATTAGTTTCCACACCCACATAAATGGGCAATAGAAGCCCCAAGACATACTCCATATTGTTTTGCAGGAATAATTATACCTGAAGAATTTTAGGGCAGGTGAAGTCACATACTTGCCTGGTAAAAAGTAAAATATCTATAAAAGATCCATAAAATGCTAAGCTTCAGCAGTGCTATTTCCTGATGTACCCTCTAAGATAAACTGTTAGTGAAGATGCACCAAAATAACTAAATGAGGTAATTCATTGTATGGGGCAGTTATTTATATACCAATTAAAAGTAATAGGATAGCTTCTAAAAATAACTACATTAGTTTTAGAATAATTTCTTTGTGCTTCTTTTTGGCAATAATCAGCAAATAGGATTTGTGCTTCAGGCCACTGCTAGTATGAAATAATAAAACTACACTGTCTTTAGACAGCAGAATTGCTGCCTTTTCTTCTTAGAAGTAAAATAAACTTTATACCTACTTAAATCTGTCAACACTAATGAAGTAGATGTTGTCTTCAAAATATTAATAAAGTGACTTAGAAAAGTTAAGTGATTTGTCCAAGTCATACAGTTATAAGTGGTGTATCTAAGATGGAATAGCAGGGTGTGTGTGTGGGGGAGGGGCTTGACTCTAGTGAATCCAGAAGTGGACCTGGATCATTAGGAAGTAAGAAAGAGAACTATTCAAATTTCAGCTTGGCATAGATCTCCGATCTCTGAGTTCAGGGTCATACAGTAGGGGAAGTACAAAATGTCTATCTTTTCTCAAGTGGCGTCTACTGCTTCAGACAATGTCATGAGATGAAACCTTCATGAGTTTTTTCTCAATTGAGCTCCATTGCTCCACAAGAAAGTCCCAGTTACTCCAGCATTTGGTTGCTGGTGGTGGTATTTTTCACCTTTCCCTTTGTTTTCATCTGTACCCTAGTGGTAAGCTAGAGAAGGCTATGCCAGGCATTGCGAATTAGATACTGTTTTCTAGGTTATTTTTGAAAATACGTTTATATTGATTTTTAGAGAGAGAGAAGGCAGAGGAAGAGAGAGAGAAACATCAATGTGAGAGAGAGACATCAACATTGATTGGCTACCTCTTGCACGCCCTCTACTGGGGATCGAGCTAGGAAACCAGGCAAGTGCCCTGATGGAATCCAACCTGAGACCTCTTCACGCATGGGACAATGCTCAATCAACTGGGCCACACTGGCCAGGGCTAATGAGATACAATTTTAAATTAGAAGTCTTATTTTATGAAAAATTTAAGTGTATTTACCATTAATTATTTACTTTGCCCTGTAGGCTTAAATACTTCTCAGGTTGTCACTCTAGTTTTGTCGTATTCTAACATTCTATCCATAAAAGCCTTGTTTCTTGTTCAAAGTGGGTGATGAGCATTCAAATGCATAATCAAAGAGCACTTGTGAAAACACATCCTGACAGGAACTGAAGAAGAATAGAACCCCACAATGAAATGAATTGGAAAGGAGTCAAGTTAAAAGGGCACAATATCTCAGACTTATAATAGAAAAAAAGAAAAGAAAAATATATAAATGATGGACTAGAACATAGGTAATTGAAAGCCTCGGGACAAGATCAGGATCTCTTTATTCCCCCAATTAGTACTTTCTACAGTTATTTCAAGTTTTTCTGTCCCATAAGATTATTTCATATATTTGAAGTTAAGCTGCCTTTTTTCCTTATCTTGAAAGAAAGATTTAACTTTCTATTCCCCAGGATTTAGTGAATGAGTTTTCACTTTGTTGATGAAAGCTATACATCCAATAATCTAGCAAAGAGTAGTGAGAGTCTTGAAGTAAAAGTTACAATGGGATAATTATATCCAACTAATCTAGAATACCATATGATGCACTATATATATTGAAAGGGATTTGAAATGGTTATTAAAAGTGAGAATAACAATTTTTCTCAATAACTTTCCATTTTAAGTTATTGTATTTGGATCCTCAGCACATGTATTTTAGAGAGTGTTAGGTATGCAAAGTAATGCAAGAATGTTGCAGTAATAAAATAACTAAGTACATTGTCCAAATATATATATTTTTGGTCCCTGAGACAAAGATATAAAAAAGATCATTCTTTTTTCTTGAAGATACACATATATAACCATAATGCCCCATAGAAGTTCCCTAAACTCTAGTTTAAATTGCTGGAAATGAGCACTGAGATGAAATAGGACTTAATTCTGTCTAGAAGAAGGAGTGACAGAGAATGCTTTGTAGAAGAGCTTAAATTTAAACAGGACCTTCGGAGATGTTCAGAAGTGGGACTTGTGTCTAATGATGATAAACTAGGTAGTTTGAACTAAACTTTCTATTTTAAAAACAACTTGAAGATCTGCTTGAAAATATTTTTTAAAATCCTTAAATATTGCGTTGTGTGCCCACCATCCAAAGGCAAATCTTTTTCTGTCATCATATATTGGACTTCTCTTTACTGCCCTCTAATTCCCTTCCCTCTGGTAACCAGCATCCTGTTTCCTGTGTCTATGAGTTTTTGTTTGTTTGTTTGTTTTTCTTGCTTGTTCATTTGTTGCTTTCAGTTTTATATCCCACAGATGAGTAAAACATGATGTATCATAGAATTCTACACTTAAAACTTATTAAGCAATATTACCCCAATAAATTCAATTGAAAAAAGATAAGCATTCATTAATAAATAAATATTTTAAACAAAAATTTCTTAAATCGAAGTGTTAATAAAGAACAACTATGAAAACTTATCAAATTGGGTTTAATATATAAAAAATCTGGTTTTAACTGGAACTGTTGACAATGGCGAAAATGGCACCAGCTGTTAAACTGATGGGGCTGGACTGGACCTGGGTTCAGTAACTTCATTACTTGAGTTTTGGCTAAGAAATAATTCAGAGCCAAGACTCAGACTATAGGAGAAAGTATATTTAGAAAGACACAGAGGTAGCAGAAGTGAGTGGTAGAAGAAATGGGCTCAAAAAACAACTTATAGAAGCAAAAGGAGGTCCCTTGGAGCTTCGGAGAGAGGAAGGTAAAGGGTAAAGTGCCTGGGGAAAGAAGGGGAATGGGAAAGGTGAGGGCATGCTCACAGGAAGGAGAGCTGTCCTCCTTCCTGAGGATATTTATTTGGAGGTCTCAGGGAGGATCTCAATAGAATATTCATCAGCTTTCCAAATGTGTTCTTTCAGGATTGTGGTCTCTATTCAGTCCAAAATAAAAATAATCAGTCATCCAAGAAGACAAAACAGCATGAATCAAAACCATAATATACAAAAGATGAAATACCCTATAGAAGTATTAGACACAGACTTTAAACTAACAATGTCTACTAAGTTAAAGGAAATAAGGCTTAAAACATTTAGTAGAGAATCAAATGGAATTTTTTAAAAAGAAAAATTTAATGACCAAAATTAGTAGCTCACTGGATAAATTTAATAGCAAATTAGACATAGTTGAACAGAAGAATTAGTAATCTGAAAAATAGGTCAGAAGAAAATATCTAGACTAAAACAATGAGACCACAAAATATAAGGTGAAATAGAAGTATTTGGAAAATACAAAGTATAAGGTAATATAGAAAGAAGGTACTGTGTGCATTATTTAGAATCCAAGAAGGAGAAGATAGGGAAAAAAAAAGGGTCAGATTCATTTTTTGAAGGGGTAATAGGCAAGAATTTTCCAAAACTAATATCAGATATGAACACATAGGTACAAGGAAACTATATAAATCTGAGATTGGGAAAATATTTATAATAGACTTATATAATAAAATTGCTGAAGACAATAGGTGAAGAAAATATATTGAAAGCAACTAGAGAAAAATAAATATTATCTTCAAATAAACAAGTCTTACATGGCAGTTGACTTCCCTAAAAAAAGAATAAAAGCCAAATGAATATTGAATGATGCCTTTATAATGCTGAAAGAAAATAATTTTCAGTACAGAATTCTATACTTAGTAAAAATATTCTTAAACAATATACTGTAACTGAAATAGAGACATTTCAAATATTTTATTTGTTGCGATAGACTGAAGTAGATTTCTCACCTGTAGTCTTATGGTGAAGAAAATACTAGATTGTCTTTTAGGCAGAAGGAAAACTATCCCAGAAGAAAATGAAAAGATGTAGGTAGAAATTAAGAGCAAAGAAAATTGTACATTCATAGGTTAATCTAAATGAATATTGCTATTATACCTTATCTCTCTATATAAAGAGGTAATATGCTAATTGGTCCTAATGGTGTCCCAGTCACGACCAGTAAACAGGCTGCGCACGTATAGGAGCTGGTGGGTGGGGATGGGGGCAGGGACTTCTGTGCCCAGCAGAGGCGGGCACAGGCCTGCCCAGCACTAACGTCACACTACCTTGGAGGTGGAGGCTGCTCCCAATGGAGGTATGCTCAGGCAGGAGCTGGTGGGCAGGAACACAGACAGGGGGGCCTGCCTGAGCTGCCGCAGCACGGCTTGAGCAGGCCTGGAGTGGACACAGACTTTTTTTTGTGGTGAAGAGACTGGAGTCTGTGTTGATGAAAACACCTTGGTGGTTGCGGCAGCTGGCAATGGTAGCAGCAGCAGGGTGATAAGGGTGGCACCTTCCCCTGATCAGTCTGGTCACCTCCTACAGAAGGAGGCCAGACTGTGTCTTAGGCCTGCATCCCATGGCCTAAGCCATCAGTAGGACATCCCCTCTCAGACTGTGAAAGGGGGCAGGCTGAGCTGAGGAACCCTCCCCGCCCAGTGCATGAATTTTGTGCACTGGGCCTCTAGTATATATTATAAAATACTAGAGACCCGGTGCACGAAATTCATGCACTCAGGGGAGAGGGTATCTCTCAGCCTGGCCTGCACCCTCTCGTAGTTCAGACATTTCTTGCACAGTCTGGGACCCCTCGCTTCTTACCGCTCAACTTGCTGCTCCTTAGTGCTGCTGCAGCGGCGGCAGAGGCTCCTACCACTGCCACTGTGCTCATCTGCCATGAGCCTGGCTTCTACCTGAGCAGTGCTCCCCCTGTGGGAGTGCACTGACCACCAGGGGGCAGCTCCTGCCTTGAGCGTTTGCCCCTGGTGATCGATGCATGTCATAGCTACCAGTCATTCTGTCATTCAGTAGATTTGCATATTAGACTTTTATTATATAGGATTATTACCTATAATAATAAAAGGATAATATGTTAATTAGACTAGACGTCATTCTGGACATCATTCCAGACAAAGACGGGGTCAGAGGGAAGCCTGGGTCCCCGGTGCCAGAGGGAAGCTGGTGGCAGCAGCTGGGGGAAGGAAGGCGTACTCTTGCACAAATTTCATGCATTGGGCCTCTAGTATGTTATATAATTAATATACACTTACATGTTATATAATTAATATACAATTAATACTTATAATTGATATTATATATTACGTACTTATGTAATGAAAGTACACAACAACTATCGCATTTCACTCTGAAAAAAAAATTAACGGAGTCTAATTGTTGTATTCTCTAGACAGAAGGTCCAATGAGTACCTATGAGATTTGAATGTCAAGAATATAAAAAATGTAATTGGATGAATGCTTCAATTAAATGATCAATGAGATCATACCAAACATTTTTTAAAAGTTAAGTCTATGATGTTTAAAAAGATTTATCTAATTCATAAGGATTTAGACAGTTCTCAAAGACAGGAGTGGGGAAAAAGATGCCTAAGAATTCATCAGATAAGCAAGGATGGCAGGAATATTTACAGCATCATCCAAAGACTACAATTCACATAGGAGCAAGGGCAAGGAAAGAACCTTTGCTGGCAACATTATCTTTAGTGTGTTTGGGTTATAGAATGGAAGAGAATGAGAACATTAATATGTTAAGTAATTTTGTCCTTGACATTATTTCCAGTTGAGACAAAAAAATGAAATCTGGTCTTCCAAAATGAAATCTGAATTTCAAGTACCTTAATTGATAGAGTTATAAAAAATTCTGCAGGGCCATGCCAGATCTGAGGAAAAGTGATACTGATCTAATGTTGTTCACAGTTTGTGTACTGGGAAAACACACATACATAGCCACATAGCCCAATCACTATGTGTCCCTGAAAATAAGCAAATCTAAATGTTTACTATTGTGGTCAGTGTGACTGTTATAATTATACTTCATTTTGTCAAAATTTATTTAATTGACTGCTAATATCTTAAATAGTAGCTCAGGAGGGTGAGTACTTTATATTCAATTAGATAGATATACAAAAAGTTATCATCAGTAACAATTAATGGATTTCAGCCTTTGTTTATGTATAGAATAATATTTAAAGAAACCTAATTATTCATCTAATTTTCTGCCCACAAGTTTGAGGTATTTTACTAACTAATATAAAATATTTAATCTGTTATATGTAGCAATTTTATGAACTGTTTTTAAACCACAAAGACTATAATCACACATTTCTTTTTAAAATTTCTCTCTCCTTGTTCAAAATTTTAATTCAGTCAGCAATGTATGCTCTGCTGATATGGCTAAGTTCATATCCATGAAGCATTTTAACTCCTGGAGTGAATAGTATTAGTTGATGCTGTACATTTTCTTAATGAGACAATGATACATTTAATTAACTGTAAGAAATTCAGAACCAATATAGCAAGACCCTCCATTTCTAAGGAAAACAACTACATACATATTTATATTAGTCTCTGCAGTGTGACTAAGGCTGAAAATTCATTGTACTAGTGAGGAAAATAATTTAGAGGCTTCTGCCAAGTAGGATTTACTTTTGCGATCAATTGTTGATGAGTTTTTAATCTAGGAATCTTTGGCATTAGGAAGTAGTAAGTACAGAAGGTAAGCAAAGGAAATGAGAGTAGTTTTGCCCCCAGAGAGCCTAGAGGTTCTGGGCTAGGGGTGGGAGAAGCAAGAAAAAAAAGAAAAAAAAAGAAATATGTAATATAAAACTTAAAAATAATAAGTAAAAATGAAAAGCGTATTTTAAATAAAAGATAATTTGCTTTGGTTAAACGTAATTAGAAGATTAGTGTAAATTTATGCCATGCTCAGTGTATTTTGGAGAAAATATATGATAAAGATATTTTGTCAGTGTGTAGGAGAAAAGTATCAAACTGAGAAACTCGTCTTGCTTCCAAAGTTATCCATATGGGTAAGTTATTGTGACAGCAATTACAAGTTGCTCAGGGGCCTAAAGATCTTAGAAGTCTTCAGAAATTACCTGGAGGTGCAAGAAGGAGAGCTCTAGGGAGAGCAGCTCAGCTCCTGCACTGTGTCAATCCCAAATCCAAAAAATATGGCCTCTCAGTTCCAAAGCCTGGAGTAGCAGGGCAGAAGTTTGAGAAAAGCGTTTACCTTCCACAATGATGGAGCAAAGTGGGTGTGAAACCAACCTGCAGACCCACTGATTTTGGCCACTGTGCTGGACAGTTCCCTCTCCACTGATGCTGCTAACCTGGGGTTGTTGAAGAAAAGACCACATCCTCAAAACACTGTTGCCTTTTGGAATGGAGAACTTACTCGTGAAAGGAAAAGAGGTTCATTAGTTAGCCAGATTCTAGCCATGAACTCTATTGATTTGAAGGAAGAAGCCCATTTCTTTGTTCTAACACCATTTGACCCTCAAGTCATTGTTCTGTACTTAATGACAATATTAAGGATTTGAATGAAACGTTACTGCCACATTATAGAAGAATAACATTAAGGGTAAAGCAAATGGCAAACATAGCTTTTCAGGGTCAAGGCTTAATGAATTTTAGCTTTCCCTTAATCCGGAACATTCCTGATCTAAAATTGATCATGTTTCAGATTCATGATCTAAAATTGATCATCTAAAATTGATCATGAGGTGTTTCACATTAGTGGTAGTCCCTGCCTGTCGTAGCTTTTTATTCCTGCAGACACGACTAACTGGTAAGAAGATGGTACTTCTGCTTGTAATGCTAGTCACTTTAACAAATGACTCAGCCTCTTAACAAAACATGTTTGAGAGTCCTGTGAAACAGAATCCTGTCTTTAAGTCATCTCTTACCTCAGCGCCCTTTGTAGAGGAAGTCAGGAAGAGAAGGAGGTCAACACATATCCCAGTCAAGCCCATGTGATTGCTCAACAAAGGAATGTAAATGGATTGGTAGAATATGTTTGACTGTAACCGTGGAAATCTTCTAGACTGCCATTCCTAGTTTTTACATAGGCCACAGCAGGTGACAGGGGTTCATGTGCTTTTTTGGGATAGGGATAGAAGTGAGGAACTATACCTAATAGTTAAGGAACATTCTAGTCCTTGACAACAAGGAAGCAACACATAAGTCCTAGTTGTGAGTCAAATGTGACTCATGTTATGAAATGGACAGGTTACTGTTACCTCACTAGAGAAATGACATAACTTAGATCTGGTAGCTCTTGCTGAGTACACACCCACGCTACACAACTTATCATCAGCATCATCACCACCATTTTACAATAAAAAAGTGCTATTAATTCTGCAAAGCAATTTTACACAGCTGATGCCTTTGATTCTCATAGATAAGCAGGTGAGAATTACTACAGTTCATTTTAGAGACGAGGAAATCAAGGCATGCAACCATTAAATAATTTGTGTAAAGTCAATTAGTATCAGACTGAAGCCTCTTCACTATCAGCCTTGGGCTCTTAACAGCAAAAATTTTAAATAAGAAATCATCCTAATTTTTACCCTATGTCAGATAGTGAAAAATAGTATTAAGGACTTCAGCAGAGAGTGCAATAGGACTTAGGTAATATAAATGCTTGAGAGTAAGTTTATCCTACCTGATCAAAATTTTTTCTAAAGATTTTTTTTGAACAATATATTCATTTGTCTCCAGATATATGCTGGAAGTCTTCAGTGTAGTAGCATAAGTTTTCAGGAACTGCATATTATGTAGTGAATTCAGTCAGATTAAAAAAGATACTATCTACCAAAATTAAAGAATAATTACTTTACTGTTTCATTCTTACCCCAAAAAACACACACACCTGTAAATGGGTAACCAAAGTCCTTATTAGAGTATTTTCTGTCCTAGATGAGAAATTTGGTGGGGAAGATGCAGTTCATTTTAACTTATGTGGGTCAATGCCATGCTAAGTAATTGCTAATAAATGTGTTTAAATTATTAAGAGCATGTCCAGTTGCTAAATAATCAAAATTTAATTAATTTAAAATATTTGCTTCAGAGTACTGATTCTATCCACTATGTAATTTCAAAAAAATGACAGTTTCAGTGTGTGTCAGTTTCCTTGTATAAATCAAATGCTGACTCAGATGATTTCCAAATTTTAATTTTGCACTAAGCTTGACAAAGAACAGAATCTGCTAGTCTTCCTGCAAAATGTGTTTTCATTTTCTTTACCTCCTGAAGGTGAAGAGAGGAAGGACACTCACTCAATAATCTACCCTTCTTTACTGTCATATTGTCAAAAGGCAACTTCACAAATAATCTTCTTCATTTCATCTTTTCCTAAGCTAGTTTGCTGTTGTGACTTGTTTCCTGAATGTACAATTGCAATGGCTTTGCTACTGTCATTGGTTCTAGACAAGGCAAAAGTAAATATTGGCAAGAAAACGTCTAGGGCTAACAATTTCATTTTATCTTTAGGGGAGAGAAGGGAGAGAGGGAGAGGGAGAGGGAGAGGGAGAGGGAGAGGGAGAGAGAGAGAGAGAGAGATTCTTCAAACATGTGATGTTTAGTGAGGTTTTTCTGTTTTCCCTCACATCAGATTGTAATTTTTTGAGCTATCTTGACATTCATGTCACATGGAAAACTAAGAAGAGGTCAGAGAGCATAATCAGGGGACAGAACTAGTAAGCAATCAAGCATGCGGTACACACTTTCCATTAAGGCCCATGTGTTACCAAACCACAATATTTCAATTTTCCGGTTCCTGCTGTTTATGCTGAAGAGGTTCTTTTAGGTTTTATTTCAGTTACATTTTGCAAAGGATAAAAGTGCAACATTTTCAGTCTTATTAGAGGTGCAACGTGTGCTTCTAAGGTTCATCTTCACTTACACGAAAGGAAAAAGCTCCTCGTGATGGTTAAATAATAAAGAAGGCTGATTGCTTACAGAGTCAAGTAACAAGCATCAGTTGTATGCCATGATCCAATCTCTCCTCAAATCTTGAAATTCTTATCCAACTTCATGATGGCATCTGCTGGGAGGAGAAAAATTTCCATGGCACATCTTTGTAACAACCCCAAATCTCCTGGAAAGAGTCCAAGGGAGAGGGGAATTTAAATAAATGTAATCCTCTAGGAAGGAGACACTTAGAATTTTTTTCTTAATGGGAACGTTGTTCACGGACAGCGAGCAGTCTACCCAGAGAACACCAGCAACATCTGCTGCTGTTCATAAGCACTGACCTCTTAATCACGAGCTGCCACAACCAAGTGGCTGCAGGTCGCTGGAACCACACAGCATTGTCTTGAGAAGCCTGCTTCAACAATATCACACATATTGAATGCCAAAGTAACGTCTTACCTTTTGGTTTTAAATGCATTTTGCTAAGACAGGTAAAGGGAAGGCATAGAAGAGGGAAGAACAACAGATCAATGAGGTGAGGTGAAGGCGATCCGATTTGTTCGGCACCTGCTCTGGGAGAGTAGTGCTCTGGCATGCCTTTATCTCAGCTTAGATTTGCCAATTTGAGGGAATCATCTCTGTTTTCTCTTCAGTAAGTCCATCTTTATGGCGACCTTACCAAGCTGTTTGTTTTGATTGTAGGCAAAATGTCTGTGGGGAGAGGAAGGGGATAGGGACAAGGAACTCCCGTGCTTTACATGTTAAAAGTCCTTCCTTATTTTTAAAGCTGTGTCTAGGGCCATTGCTGTGATAGGAGATGACTGCCATGTCCTATAGTTGGGAATTGTGTGGCTGCTCTATTTGATGTGGTTCACAGCAGGTCACTTGTTTCTCAGTGTGCTGCCACTTAAGGTAAAGCAGGAAAATAAAAATACCTTTCTGTTGGTAGTCACCGCTAACTTGGGAACGGTACCTCCCAAGTAGCTTATTTTATGTTATCCAATTCTAGAGAACAATCAAAGAATCTGAAGGGACTTAGAGGTCATGTGGTCCCATTCCATCTAGGAATCCTTTATAATATTCCTGGCAGAAAAATCATTGCTCTTGCTTGTATATTTCTAGTTACTGTGCATAAGCTCTTCAACAGTGTCAGTAGGGAAAAGCCAAAACCTGCCTCTAGTTTCTACACTAAAATAAAAAAATGGAAACTCTCTTCTACAGAGCATCCCTTCAGATAAATGGAGTAAAACAAGCAAGCAAACGAAAGGAAAAGAAAGCTTAACTGTTGCAACTTCCCCAGACTTGACTCTTTCCAAGACGATAGCAGAGGCAGTTCCTCAGGTGATGATGTTTCTAGATCCCTCTCTGTCTTGGCTTTCATCCTAGGTACTAAGCCTAGGGTATCCAGGCTTACTTTAAAGTGTAATTTTGTGGATAACAGAATAGAACAGAGGTGACAGAACTAAAGGGTTTCGGAACTGAAAGAACTTAAACATTTTCAATGTTTGAAAATTTTAAAAATTAAATACCGAGTAGATAAAAAAGAATATTTAAAAATAAGCCATTTATGGAGAAAATGATATAAAATATCCATGCACATACAGAGTTTATTGATTAGAACATCTACGTTAACTGCGAAGTCCTTCAGCTGCTCTTTCCAAGGTACATCACTGTCCCTCCTTCCTAACACCCCCCCCCCCAACAAACAAACAAAAAAACCTGCTAAGCTAACCTCTCCACTTTCTTCTCTTTTGGGAACGCCAGCATGTGTTTCACCACAGGCTCTCCCTCATGGTGTTCTCACCTTTACCCAGGGCCAAGACAGGCATTTTCCCTTGCAGTCCCCCATGGGGTAGGGTGCCAGTGGTCATAGTGTTTGTTTACCATTTTGCTGAGGGCTTTGCACTTAGGGGAATTCAAATTTAAGTGTGTTTCTGTCTTCTGTTTGACTTCTCACCATGGTACACTGCCTTTATCTACTTTATTCCCATGCCTTGAGAACTGGGGGAAAATTTGTTGGAATTTAGCAAATGCCCACATTGCAGCCAGCAGGTGGGCTTCTGTGGGATTTGCTCATCTCTCTGGGTTTCTGTTTGCTCTTAGTTTGTGACCTCTGTTTGGATCTTTTTTTTCCCCCTCAGGTCAGTGATGCTTTTATAAAAATAAGTTTTCTATGTCTTTTCCAACATAAGTCGTTTTCAGCTGGAGCATTCATTAGACAATGAAAGTATGCTCTACCCTTTTCAGTTTGAAGGTAATTCTTCTTGATGGAGAAGGCAGAGTCAAAACAGGAGCTGACTAATTAATTTTATTATTTGCTAATATCTTCCACTTTCGACATGTTTACTATCTTAGGATTTCCCCCCTTAGGTCTTTATTTATCTGCTCATTCTACTCTGAACTTGCCTATAGTTCTGGTTTTCTATATTTGTATGTGCTGTTTTTAATCTGACCCTATAATTCCTCTCATCTTTTGGAAACTGCCTCCCCCCAACTCTTTATATAATCTTAGAATCAGAAACAACTTGGAAATTTCTTTCTAAGCAGTTGCATAATATTAGTTTCTTCTTTCTTATGGGCCCTCCTTATTTCATGACTCTGCTTTATGAGAATATCTTGGTCCTATACATCATGGATCTTATAATGCTGTAAAGCCTTCAAGACTCCTCTGGTAAATTATATAGCTATATAGACATAATCCTTTCTTTTGAAACCAGTGATTGTTCATTGTCCCAGGGAGTACTTCTTAATTGCAATGGGGTATCAACACATTTAATAGGATATTAGGCCAATATGGGTAACCAAATGGATTAAGCTTATTATTCGTGTACAGAATAATTTCATTTGAAGCATTTAGAACTGGGATTGGTCTACTTAAAGTTCTTTACTATAAATATAAGGGGCTGTTGATGATTCCTAGTTCTTAGTACCTTACAGAAACAAGATGGGATCAGTGGCCATAGTAATGACTGAATATTGCTTTGGAATGATGGAAATAATTTTTGTATAATTTGCCTGATTCAGTCTGAATAACATTGAATCTGTTATGAGAATATGGGAGATATTTTAATTTACATTTTATATCCTTGTATGTATTATTTTCACAAAAAATAATTAAAAAATGTAATTGTTCTCCAGAGTACATACCTTGATAAATTATGACAACTGTATATCGCAGAACAAAGACAGATGATCGAGGGATTGGGGTTGGTCTCTAGATTAAGGATTAAGTCCCCAATTTAATCATTCTGAGGAGCCAGGAGTTACTCTATCTTAAAAGATATAGAGGAAAAAATAGCTCAGGAAACAACAGCCAACATCCTAGCACCAATTTCAAAAGAGCCAATCTCCAAGTTATTAATTAATAAAATACTTTGCCTCATTTTTCTGGCAACATCAGTAGAAGATTCTCTGAAGATACAGCTTTTTTCCTGATAAGAACCTAGAAGAAGTTGGATAGAAAGGTGTATCCCTACTATAAGATTTACTTTTTTAAGTGGGGTCAGTTTTAATTTGTTTGATGTTTTGCTTCAAATGTTTGACTTTCTTTGAAGACGAGGTCTTCAGTAACGAGGCTTATCTCCTTTCAAACTGTAGTCTTACATCTTCTAAGAAAGTCTATGCTTGGGACCATCAACACTGATTATTTATGAACATCTTTTATCTGTCATCCAAATGCCATCCTTGAGTTGAGAGTCATAGCAAGGCAAGTTGTTGAAACTTTAAGGCTACCTCCATAATTCTCTTGGTATTATGCCAGTTTCTCTCGTTTTATTCCCTGTAGATTAACGCTGAGAGTGAATTACTCTTTAGGAATGTTACTACCCTATTGAAACATCCATTTGACTGCACACCCACCAATTTTCTAAGTAATTCCTTCCCTGGTCCTTTCTCTGTTGAGAGGTAAGACCCCAAAGTGAACTTCTACCTAGCAGAAAACTGAATTCCTGACCTAGTAAATTCCTGACTCCTCTTCCTCTTACTGAACAACCTTGGCAAATCTACACTTTCTCTCACTTATAGCCTCACTGCGAATGGCTTGGTTTAGGAAGCCTGTAAACCCATCTTCTATGAGGAAACTGGTTAGTTAAATTCCATTTGGGCCCAGTTGATTTTCCAGATTAGGATATACCACACACAGGGTGTTCTTAGTGCTATGAGAAACAGTAACCCTGGCTGAGGATGCGCCAAAGAGTAAGAGCTGTGACAGGATGTTTTTAGATTGATAGAATCATCACCAGTGACCAAGGATTGTTTTAAACAGGTGGCTCATCAGAGCCCAAAGAGAGGCATTTCATGTATTCTGTTTCTGAGGATTTTAGAATTCTATACTTACAAACAAATGTTAGTTTCTTGTTTTCAAAATTTTAGGGTTTTTCTCTTTCTACTGGGGTGAAAGGGGGTAGGGGGAGAGATAAGAAGGTACTTTGGTATATTGGCCAAATTTAATCTTCCAGATTCAAGGAAACTGCCGTCAAGCTGCCCAACTAAAACGATAAGAACTATTTTATTTTGTGTTTTATATAATTCCCTGGCAAGCGGAACATAATCTGTTTTAGCACTTATCTTCTCTTTGCCAAAGCACATGCTGCATGTTTGGACATATGGTCTCATTTTTATGATCTTTTAACCTTTATCTATTCTACATACCCTGTGTAGAAGAGCTAATCACTTGTAGGACTTTCATTGCCAGAAAAGGGTCCCATCTGGAGCCTCTGAAAAGAAGAGGATCACTTCCATGAGGGGAAACTTTGAAAAATAGATACAATAATTTAAAGGGAATAATTTTAGTTCCAATCTTTTTTTGTTGTCGTTAATCTTCACCTGAGACAATTTTTTCCCCATTGATTTTTAGAGAGAGTGGAAGGGAGGGAGGGGGAGAGAAAGATTAATTAATAAGATGCCTCTCCACACATGTCTTGACTGGGGCCCGGGGATGGAGCTTGAAACCCAAGTACCTGCCCTTGGCCTGAATCGAACCCACAACATTTCAGCATGGGCTGGTGCTCTAAACACTGAGAAACACAGGCCAGGGCTTCAGTTCCAATCTTGTTGTTTTTAACCTAGTGGTATAATTTATGTCTTTCGGGGGTGGGAGGTGGGGGGGAGAACTATGGGGCATTTTTTTCTGAGTCTCTTCTTGGTGAGAAAATATTTTTTCCAAGCTTGGTTGCAAATGGCTGTATCAGTTAGGATTATGTTCGCCACAAATAGCAGTAAACCCTAAATGACATGACTTAAACAAGATAGATATTTAACTTTATCTCCTATAAAACAAGGCCAGGGTTACCCAGGTCAGACCTGTGGGATGACAATGTGACCTGACATAATAGGCTCCTTCAATGTTTCTTCTCTACTGTTGCCACGGTGCGGCTTCCATCTAAAATAGCTTCCAGAGCTCCAGTCATTACATCTGAATCCCAGGTAGAGATCGGTGGAGGTAGAGTGGTATGAGTTAACTTGTCCCAGGAGGATCTCTTCTACTCAACTAGTGACTAAAAGTAGCCATTGTGGCCATCTTTGCCTCATTCCTAATCTTGGAGGATCTTTTAATATTTTAAACTATATATAATGTTTATAGTGGGCTTAAATTGAAAAGAAAATAGATTGAGAGTGTTCCCTTCTAGCCCTGGCCAGTTTGGCTCAGTGGATAGAGTGTCGGCCTGCAGACAGAAGGGTCCCAGGTTCAGTTCCGGTCAAGGGCATGTAGCTTGGTTGCGGGCACATCCCCAGTAGGGAGTGTGCAGGAGGCGGCTGATTGATGTTTCTCTCTCATCGATGTTTCGAACTCTCTATCCCTCTCCCTTCCTCTCTGTAAAAAATCAATAAAATGTTTTTTAAAAAAGAGTATTCCCTTCTATTTTTAATTTGTTAAATTTTAAACTATGAATAGCTGTTGAATTTTTTTCATACTTTTTTGGGCATTTATTGAGATGTCCTATCATTTATCTTGCATATTGATTTATATGGTCAAATACATTGTTTTTTTTAAAGATTAAATCAAACTTACATTTATGGAATAAATGCAATTTACTAATCCTTTTAATATATCTTTGGACTCAATGTGATGATCTATTGTTTAACATTTTTGGATTTTTATTTGTGAAAAAATATTGCCCATAATTATTGTTTTTAAAATTATATCATTATCAGGTTTTATTATATTGGCTTTATAGAATGAATTGGGAAGTGATCACCACTTTTATCTTCATTAGAAGAATTCTGTGAGATTGATATTCTTTCTGTCTTCTACTACTATATTTAGAAGAATTTACTGCTGAAACCATCCGTAGGCTTTTTAAATTTCTGATATTGGTAACTTTTGCCTTCTTTTCTTTCTTAATTAATATTGATAAAGACTTACTAATTTTGTTAGTCTTTTCAGAGTCAAAGTTTGGCTTTATTTGTTTTTCTTTACTGTAAATTTGTATTTTTTTTATTGTTTTTACTTTTACCTTTATTACTTCATTCCTTCTACTTTATTTGCATTTAACTTACTGTTATTTTTATAATTTTGGAAGTTGCTGTTTAAATGATTTCTTTTTAGGTTTTCTTCTTATTTAATATATCATTTAAGACGATAACTTTAATTCTAAGACCTGGATTTTATTGTAGCTCACAAATTTTAATTTTCTTTTCATTACCACTCAATTAAAAATATTTTCTAATTTTTATTGTAATTTCTTCTTTGAATCACAGATTACTTAAAGATGTATTAGTTTATTTTTTATGAGTATGTAGTTATTTTATAGTTATCTTTTTATTTCTAGCTTAATTCCATTGTCAGAGAACATAATATACATTATTTTAATCTTCTAAAATTTCATTAGACTTACTTTGTGGCCTGACATATTGTCAAATTTGGCTCACAAAAAGAAATCTGCAGTTATCTGAAGTGTTCTATATGTCTATAGATGTCCATTAGAATTGATATTGTTCATGTCTTCTATATCCTGATTGATTTCATGTCTACTTAGTTTCTTTTATTTAAAAAAGTAAACTAAACTTTTCCACTATGCTTGTGTATTTGTCTGTTTCTCCTTTTAGTTCTGTCATTTTTTTTTTTTTTGCTTTGTTTGCAGCTATGCTTTAGTGGATATAAACTTAGCCTTTTAAAATCTTCCTTAGATTTGGCCAATTTTATCATTGTAAAATACTTTTCCATCTCTCTAGAAACACATCTTATATCAAAGCCCACTTTAATTGATATTGGTATAGCTATATTTGCCTTTTTTTGTGTACTGTTTGTATGGCATGTCTTTTCCATCCTTTTACTTTTAGTATCTGTCTTTGTATGTTTAAGCTTTGTCTGTTGTGAACAGCTTATAATCATTGTCATGTTTTTTCTTCCTCAGCCTTAAAGTCTGTCTTCTAATATAAGTGTTTACTTTATAAGCATAACTATAAAAATACAATTATTTCTAAGTATGAGGTTATATCAAATATCTTCCTATTTGCTTGCTTTCTATCCACAAGATTTTCATTTACTTCCCATTTGAATAGTCTCTTTTCAGCGACAGAGCCCTATGCCTCCAGTTAGTTTCTTTCAACTTGTAAAAGATATCATTCACTTATGTTCTGTTTCCCTTGTTTCTGTGGAGAGGTCAGCTTTATTTTTTCTTTCTTTGAACATAGCATGTCTTTTTACTCTGGCAACTTTTTCTCTTTGTATTTGATTTTTCAAGAGTTCTGTTTGTGATTTTCATTTATCCTGTTTGGAGTTTTGAATTTTTCAAATCTCTTGCAATTCTTTCATAAGTTCTGGAGTACTCTTGTTCATTATTTCTTTAAATATTGCTTCTGCCTCTTATTCTCTCTCCTCATTTTCTGTGCTTCAAATTACATGCATCTTAGAACTTTTCACCATATGTCACATTCTTTTTAACAAATATTTTCTCTATCTTTTGCTCTCTATGCTTTAGCTTTTAGTGATTCTCTATGATTCTGCCTTTAGATTACATACTTTTCTGACATGTCATTTGTGTTATTAAGCCCATCACTTATGCCATAAATTTAATCACTGGGTTTATATTTGTTTCTTTCTTTAAAAAAAAATATTTTATTGATTTTTTACAGAGGGGAAGGGAGAGGGATAGAAAGTTCGAAACATCAATGAGAGAGAAACATGGATCAGCTGCCTCTTGCACACCTCCTACTGGGGATGTGCCAGCAACCAAGCTACATGCCCTTGACCGGAATTGAACCTGGGACCTTTCAGTCCGCAGGCCGACGCTCTATCCACTGAGCCAAACTGGCTAGGGCTACATTTGTTTCTTTTGTATAGTTTATACTAGAGGCCTAGTGCATGAATTCGTGCACCAGTGGGGTCCCTTGGCTTGGCCTGTGGGATTGGGCCCAAACTTGCTCTCTGACATCCTGCAAGGGGTCCCAGATTGGGATAGGGTGCAGGCTAGGCCGAGGGATCCCACCGGTGCACAATCGGGGCTGGGGAGAGACTGTGGGAGTTGGCCAGCCAGAGAGGGACTGCAGGAAGGCTCCAGAGCATGTCCAGCCTGTCTTGCTCAGTCCCGATCAGCTGGACCCCAGCAGCAAGCTAACCTACCAGTCCAAGTGTCTGCCCCCTGGTGATCAGTGCATGTCATAGCAAGCACTTGAGCAGCCTTAGCACATCATTAGCATATTACACTTTGATTGGTTGAATGGCCAACTAGATGACTGGACACTTAGCATATTAGGCTTTTATTATATAGGAGAGTTGGTTCATGAACAACATGGGTTTGAACTGCATGGGTCGATCCACTTATGTGGGGATTCTTTTTCAGTAAATACGGTAAATATGTTTTCTCTTTCTTATGATTTTCTTAATAGGATTTTCATTTCTCCAGCTTATTTTAATAAGAATACTATGTATAATACAAATAACATACAAAATTTGGGTTAATTGCTGTTTATGTTATTGGTAAGCCTTCTGGTAAGCAGTAGGCTAATAGTAGTTAAATTCTGGGGAGTCAAAAGTTATATATAGATTTTTGACTGTGAGATGGGTTGTATTCCTAACTCCTGCATTATTCAACTGTTAACTGTAGGTGCTAATAAATTTTTGCATCTTGTTTATATCCTTGTACATATTAATCACATTTAAGGTCCCTGTTTTATAACTCTGATTTTTGAATTATGTGCAAATCTGTTTCTATCATCTGTTATTTCTCTTGGCCTTTTGTATTGATATGCATTGAATTTTTTTATCAAATACTAGATATTTTATATAAAAATTACAGTAGTTATGGATGATGGTATTTTCCCTTAGAGAGCATTCACCCTACTCTGTCATAGAGATCTTGAATGGGGTCAGATCACTTAATTTCATCAGGCACTAAGATGTGTAGAGGCTAAACTATAATTTTTGTATATAATTTGATTTATATTTGGTTTGTCTCCCCTCAAGATGTGGTCTTCTTGAATTCCAAACTTTGAGACTGGCATATTTAATAGAGTATCTATCTAAACTCATTTTATTTATTTACTAGAGGCCCGGTGCACAAAAATTTGTGCACTCAAGGGGGGAAGGTTCCTCAGCCTGGCCTGTGCCTTCTCACAGTCTGGGAACCCTCAGGGGATGTCCACCTGTGGCTTAGGCCCACTCCCCAGGTGATCAGGCCTAAGCTGGCAGTCAGACATCACTCTGGCAGCCCGGGAGCCCTCGGGGGATGTCCACTTGCTAGTGGGGAGCAGACCTAAGCTGCAGTCGGACATCCTTAGTGCTGCTGAAGAGGCAGGAGAGGCTCCCACCACCACCGCTGTACTGGCAGCTGTCAGCCTAACTTGTGGCTGAGCAGAGTTCCCCCTAAGAGTGCACTGACAACCAGGGGCAGCTCCTGCATTGAGCATCAGCCCCCTGGTGGTCAGAGGGACCAATCATTTCCAGTCGTTCTGCTGTTAGGGTCAATTTGCATATTACCCTTTTATTATATAGGATTTTTTTCATTTTTCTTTTTTTTTCCCCTCATCACTGTGAGACTGTTAAAAATTACCTTTGCTTTTCAGAGCTTTTCTATTTGGCTTTTTAGACTCTTTCAGTTAAAGAGTTCAACAAATACTCAAGTGAAACACTGTTGAGTGCTGAGCTCAATTCATTGCTTATACCTTCTCTTTTGAGTTTTTGCTCCATACATCCTAGCTCCTGTGAAAGCCATGGACTTTAAGTTTGATTTCCTTAGCCCTGTGAGATTATCAAAAGCTCCTCTGGCTTTTTTGTCTCTTAGCAGTTTCTTGCTTCCCAGATTCTTAGCCTTTCACCTGCACCAAAAATATAGAAATGCCTTAAGCAGGAAAGCAGCTCTCAGAACTTATCAGCTCACCTCTTTGCTACTCAACTGTTTCCTTCCTCTGAAATGTATGCCCCATAAGTACTGGCTTTTGGAATGCTCTCTGATGCTTTCAAACAGGGTTTTGTGTGTGTGTGTGTGTGTGTGTTTTTAATCAAATAAAAATATTTTCAGTGAAGTATTGGTCTGACAAAAGCTACTGTATCACACCTGGAGTTGAAGTCTTCCTTTCCCCAATTCAAAATTACTATTATCTTAATTTTTGCTAAAAGACTCATTTAATAAAGAAAGTCACTAGTAGTTAAAAATAGCAATATTTTACTGGTGGGAAAATTGAGGTTAAATAAAATATTTATAGAGTGCTTACTATGAAAAAGGGTGGAACTATAATCTAATAAAAGAGTAATATGCAAATTGGTGTCACTATGCTACACTGAAGCCACGCCCACCAGCCAATCAGAGCAACTACATGCAAAGTAACCCAGTCAAGATGGCAGCCAGCAGCCATGGAGCTGAAGCATGCAGGAGGCTTGCCCTGCTGATGGAGGAAGCTAAGGTTTCCTCCTGCCTTGGCCAGTTGTGGCCTCCACTTAAGGCAACAAAGTTTCAATTATAGAAGATAAATAAACTCCAGATACCTGCTTCCAGCCAGCTTGGGCTCAAGGAAGTGCTGGGAGCCTGGGTTGTCAGGGACAACCCAACCTGGGCTCCATTAAAGCAATAAAGTTTCAATTATAGAGGATAAATAAACCCCAGATACCTACTTCCAGCCAGCCTCTCTGGAAGCTTGGGTGGCTGGGAGTCTTGGTCAGCCTGCAAACAGCCAGCAGCCCCTCACCCAGACTGGCCAGACACCCCAGCAGGGACTCCCTTCCTGAAGGGACTGTAGCCAGCCTGAAAACAGCCATCAGCCACACACCCAGGCTGGCCAGGCACCCCAGTGGGACCCCCCACCCTGATCTGGGACACCCTTCAGGGCAAACCAGCCAGCCCCCACCCATGCACCCATGCCTCTATTCTATATAATAAAAGGGTAATATGCAAATTGACCCTAACAGCAGAACAACTGGGAATTACTGGTCACTATGACACACTCTGACCACCAGGGAGCAGATGCTCAATGCAGAAGCTGCCCCCTGGTGTCAGTGTGCTCCCACAGGGGGAGCTCTGCTCAGCCACAAGCCAGGCTGATGGCTGCCAGTACAGAGGTGGTGGTGGGAGCCTCTTCTGCCTCCTCAGCAGCATTAAGGATGTCTGACTGCAGCTTAGGCCTGCTCCCCACTGGCAAGTGGACATCCCCCAAGGGCTCCCGTGCTGCCAGAGGGATGTCTGACTGCCAGATTAGGCCCAGTCATCTGGGGAGTAGGCCTAAGTCAGCAGGTGGACATCTCCTGAGGGTTCCCAGATTGCTAGAGGGCACAGGTCGGGCTGAGGGACCTGCCCCAGTGCACAAATTTTTTTGCACTGGGCCCCTAGTTGATACAATAATTACAATAACACTCATAATAAAAGGCAAAATACTTTCTTTTATTTGATAAGAAATTAAAATTTTGTAGAAAACACAGAACTAACCCAATGTTGGTAAATTATTAGAGAAACATGTCCGAGTATGATCATACACAAAAATAGTCTGTTTATATTCTAGTTCAGTAATTGGTAAACTGTAGCCAAAGGGCTAAAGTTGGCCCATAGGCTGTTTTTGTAAATAAAGTTTTATTGAAACACGGCCACATTCATTCTGTCATATATAGCTACAATAGTAGAGTTATTGCAACATTAATTCTATGGCCTTCAAAGATGAATGTATTTATTAAAGTACTGTATTACAGAAATAGTTCATCCACCCTTTTTGTATCTTTTGTATTGTTTTTAAACTACATTTTTTTTCTTTCCCAGACTGCATAATTTTGGATAGTAGAAAATTCCAAAATATCTCCAATAAATAAATCATTTCCATATTTTGTGGCTATTTTAAAGCTGTTTACCCTTGCTGATTCAGGTTTTAGGACTTCAGTGTTATAGTTGCAATCTTGAATTATTACTGTTTCTTGCATGAAACTACATGATTCATTTTCCGTTTGCAGTTGTCATGGTCTTCTATCTCCTGTGCAAAATTCGTGTGACATTTGTTATTGCATCTTTTCATATCCTGGGCACAATTTATCTAGCTGAGATTATAAATGGGGAAAAACACACACATTTTGAACTGTTTCCAATTTTGGAGTCAGGAGGCTCCATAGGGTAAAACAATCACTTTCATGTTCGAAGACTTGCCTTGAGGCATTTTACTTCTCCAGGACCATCACTTAGGGAATGTTGGGCCATTGGAGTATTTCCAGGAGAAACAGAGGGCTCCAAACAGCCAGCTATAACCTATGTATTTGTCAGTTTAGAATTCTCAATGAGTACAGCTTTTCAAACCCCTACTTTTTCCTTTCTGGCATCTCCTCCCCACCTCATTCCCTCATTTTTATGGTGCTCTTTTAGTGATAACACTCTACTCCCTTCCCTACTCCCTTGCTCCCCTATTTTAAGATAATTTAAAAAGTGCTAGCTAGCTCTTTGATTTGACTTGCTCTTCAATCTATCTTATGTTTTATAGTAACTGGTACTTATTTTAGTTTTTGTGTAACTAATTGCAGAAGCCATTAACAGAAGATTAATTATTGAGAGATCCACTATTCTTGAAATAAATAGCAAGTCTATGGACTGAAGTTGAAGTGGTAAATGTAGAAGTTAGATTTACAAAATATATTTTTGAGATGCCACTGTTACACTTATGTATACATGTATGCAGCATGAATTCCTCAAGTTCCCACCCTACAGTTTCTCAAATGATATAAAAATATATGAATGGATGGAGAAGCAGAAACATACAATCAAAGGGAAGCAATTCATTTTCACAGTAGGAGTTCTTCTTAGGTGAGTAAGATAACACACCTGAGGTAACCAGATAAAAATAAAATTCAGTTTGTCAGTATACTGTTCTATCAGCATAAAGTCAAACTACCTGATGGATTTCCCCACTATCTGGCCAACCTGATTGTTTAAATTATAGTGCACAGTTAAAAAGTTGTTGTCAAATCTGGTCAGTCTTTCACCTGATGCACTTAATATGTTTAGGGGGTTATGGTGATATCTCCTGATATTTCCCAGTGGGTGAATTTGTCAGGCAATACTGGTGACATTAAAAAATTCAAGTGTGACTCACCAGGTGAAATTTTAATTAATTTTGTTGCCAAAAACTCTTTGTAGTCAGTTATGCAAAACCATAGGCTCAGGTTAACTGAAGGGACTTATTGATGATAGCACTTCAGTCCAACTGAATTTGGTGATGATGTTTCACACCAATCACAAGTAGAGGGGTGAATACCTTCATAATGAAAATTACCACACTGGTCAGTCCAGTATATCCTTAGCCACAACCCAAAGTCTATAAAAATAAGAAGTATCAGTTATGACCCTTCATAGTTGACAGGAGCCATATCTAATCTAATAAAAGAGTAATATGCAAATTAACCATCACTCTGAGACACCTAAGCCATGCCCACCAGCCAAGCCATGCCCCCTAGCCAATCAGAATGACTATATGCAAATTAATCCAGCCAAGATGGCGGCCAGCAGCCACAGAGCTAGAGAAAACAGGAGGCTTCCATTGCACCAGCGATGGAGCACACTGCTTGCCTAGGCTGGCTAGGCTTCTGCTCAAGGCAACAATGTTTCAATTATAGAAACCACGGAGCTGAAGCAAACAGGAGGCTTCATTGCTAGCCTAGGCTTCTGCTAAAGACAACAAAGTTTCAATTATAGAAGATAAATAAACCCCAGAAACCTGATTCCAGCCAACCTCGCTGGGATGTTGGGTCAATGGGAGCTTTGGGCAGCCTGAAAACGGCCCTCAGCCCCTCATCCAGGCTGGCCACACCCCCATGGAGTGATGGTCCCCACTGGGGGGCTTGGCCAGCCTCTAAATAGCTATTGGCTCCTCACCCAGACTGGCCAGGCATTCCAGAAGGTGGACATCCTCCAAGGGGTCCCAGACAGTGAGAGGGCACAGGTCGGGCTGAGGGATCCCCCCAAGTGCACAAATTTTTGTGCACCAGGCACCTAGTAATCTAATATAAGAGTAATATGCAAATTAAACATCACTCTGAGACACCTAAGCCATGCCCATCAGCCTAGCCATGCCCACCAGCCAATCAGAGTGGCTGTGTGCAAATTAATCCAGCCAAGATGGAGGCTGGCAGCCATGCAGCTAGAGCAAACAGGAGACTTCCATTGCAACTGCCTGCCTAGGCCAGCTGGGCCTCTGCTCAAGGAAACAATGTTTTAATTATAGACGCCACAGAGCTGAAGCAAACAGGAGGCGTCATTGCCTGCCTAGGCCTCTGCTTAAGGTAACAAAGTTTCAATTATAGAAGATAAATAAACCCCAAAAACCTGATTCCAGCCAGCCTCACTGGGACCTTGGGTCAATGGGAGCTGTAAGCAGCCTGAAAATAGCCCTCAGCCCCTCATCCAGGCTGGCCACACCCCCATGGGGTGACGGTCCCCACTTGGGGGGCTTGGCCAGCCTACAAACAGCCATCAGCCCCTCACCCAGACTGGCCAGGCACACCAGCAGGTGGACATCCCCTGAGGGATCTCAGACTGTGAGAGGGCACAGGCAGGGCTGAGGGACCCTGCTGAGTGCACAAATTTTGTGCACTGGGCCCCTAGTTTATTCATAAGATTGACAATTTTATCTTGATTATGGAATTAATTCTTATTTTGATTAGATGTGAAGGTCTTAGAACTTGAACCTAAACACAGCATTTTTTTTTCTATTTCAAGAACCATTTGCTACTCATATATTCTGTTTTCCTTTATCATGCAAATATGGTGATTTGAATGGAAGGTAGAGTTTTATTTGGTACAGCTATTAATAGATTTTTAGGGAAAAAGCATCTAATTTAGGGAAGATGGTGGAAAAAATCCGTATAGCTTTCTTCTATTTTTGAAAGGTAAACAGGGAGACTGTATATGTTTAGTTACTCCAATTATATGTTAATTACATACATACCATTGAAGTTGATTTGTATGTAACCACAGTGCATTGTTCACAGCCAGAATCAAGGTTTTCTCTTGTAATTATAAGAGATCACAATGGCATTTATACCTGCTTACCATAGTCTTTCACTAAGATGATTAATTGCTTACATTGATTTATTTGTTTGGTGGGCATTCCGATAGTGTGAATTTTCGCTTTAAAATTGTTCACACTTCATCATTTGAGTTCTCCTTTTGCATTGTCATTAGTGGAATTCTGAGCATGCATTCTTCCAGAAAATTTGCCTTGAATAGATAAAAATGTTTTGCCTTTGAAGGAATAAGATGTGAATGATTTTCTATGTTTGAGTAGGGGGAAGCTTAATGAATATATTATTCTTAACATTTAGATGTATCTTTGACTTGATATCAGTGGTAGGCAGTTTATTTAGACATCTGCTCCTCAAGTTGGAATTAGATTTATAATCAGAGAGATGTTTAAGGTTTAACACTAAAAAAAAAGTGAAACCAACTCACATTGGTTCTTCCTACGCCCTGGATTATATTCTGAAACTCTTTTTGAACTATAAATAACTGAGGTCATTAAACTAAGTCAATTCCTACTTACTAGGAAATCATATTTGTAATTTAGTAAGTTAGAATGTAAACAAGATTTGTTATCTAGTAAATTGCAGTTCAGTAAATTAACATGAAATTGTAATTTAGAAGCAAAAGAAACTTACATACTTATAGGGAGTTGTACTGTGTCTCTCTAAAAGATGTCTGTATCCTAACCCAAGTATCTGTGAATGTGACTTTATTTGGAAATGGAGTCTTTGCAAAGGTAATTAAGTTGAGAATGTAGAGGTGAGATAAATAATAGTATCCTTATAGGAGAGGGAGATTTGACACACCTCCATGTGAAGATGGAGACAAAGGTTGAGTTATGTTGCCTCTAGCCAGGATGCCTGAAGTGAGGAACGAGAATGCCAGGAGCACTAGAAGCTGCAAGAGTAGGGAAATACTCTCCACTAGGGCCTTCAGGGGAAGTGTGGGTCTACCAATACCTTGATTTTGGACTCCTGGTTTCCAGACACTGAAAGACTAAATTTCTGTCATTTAAACCATAAAGTTTGTGGTGATTTGCTGTAACAGCCATAGAAAACTAATATAATACTCATAGTGTAGTCTATGTTAATGGGTCCAACTAGGTTTGTACCTTGTGCCATCTGCATGACCTGGCCATATAACCCTGACCCTTATGGTCAGAAAATACCCACTTTTTCATTGTAAAATTTACTCCCCAATGTTGGTATCCATGACACGACTCATGAAATCTCTATTATAGTTGTTGTTGTTTTATCCTCAGTCAAGAAATTATAAGTCTCTCCAAAGCTTTTCTAATTAAATTTCAAACAAATTAATCTTTTGGATTGAGCATTTTAAGCTACTTAATGGCTCATTTTATGTTTTCTATGGCTGTTCCTTTAGCTTTTATACAATGCTTACACATTTAGCACTTCATATAATTATATTCTCTATCGTTCTGCAAAGTCAGTTTACACAATAATAAAATGGAAACACATACAGTCCTTTTCCCTTAAATAAAGAATAGCAGGGATTCAGGAGGAGAACTCTCTGTCCTCATGATGCTTATAGTACTTATTTTGAGTATTCTCAGTTGAGCACTTGGCTATCCAAAGACAGGCTTCATCTCAAGTTGTTTCTTGGGTATAACTCTTATTTCAAGTCTGACATAAACTTCCTGAAAGCAGAAATTGCCTTTAACCCCTTTCCTGATCATTGCCTCTCCAGGGGATAGTCTTGGTATAGTTGCTTGATAAATGCTAATACACCAAAATGGCGTGTGAGCTTCTGACTGAGAGTATAGTACTTTAGATCATTTGTAGAAATTCCTACAGATGTAAGAATGTTATTATAGGTGAAAAAATCATCGACTTCCCCCTTCCAACATCTATTATTACTTAGTAGACTTGCAATTTTAGGAGAAAAATTAAATATTATAGAGAGTAAAGATTTTGTAAACTGTGATTATGTAGAAGGTGCTAACCTCAGAACAGAAATTCACATAACATATGAAGGTAGCTTTGAAAGCTAAATTTATGGAAAGGTAGATTTGAAAGCTGAATTTATGGAAAAGGTGTTTTTTGTTGTTGTTTGTTTTTTGAGAAGATAAGTAAAGAAATAAGATATAATGGTTACCAAACAGTTCTGTAGATTGAGAACTGGGCAACTCTTTTAATTTGAGAAGGGGAAGGAGTGGGTAACTTTTGTCCCTTGGGGCAGAGGCAGAGCGGGTAACCATGGATTGGTCACTCTGTATTGAACCTGAGTACTTCTTATTTTAATTGACAACATTCACATCTTTGAAATTCTCATTTAGACTTTGATAAAATCAACTTGCAGAGGCAGATGGCAGGCTGTTATTTTTAATTCACAAGCCATGTTAAATGTATGCCATATGTTATAGAACTTTTCAGGCTCAGCCTTTTGAGTGCTACCACAATAAACTCACCAACTTACAGAAAAGGAAATCTGACAGGAAGAATTATGCACTTGTGGGTTACATTTTTGAGAAATGAAGTCAGTTACTTGTCTCTTTGCCTGATTTAAGGAGGGGTTTGGTGGGGAAGAAAAACCTCTCAGGGAAATGAGAAGCCACACATTGAAATGGTAATATCTGTGTAAAAAAAAGTGGGATTAAGGGGTCTGATTGTTGCTTTGTAGTCAGAAGTGATATGTCGCATCAACAGTATGACATCTCCGAATATATGAGGCAGCCTGTTATAATCCGTAAAGGGGCTGAAACATGAGTTCTGATTTGTATACTGCTAATGATCTTCAGCAGGGGACTCATCTTTCTGACCTTTAGCAGCTCATATGTCAAATTTTTTAAAAAAGTTGAATTAGATAATCTCTAAAGCCCCTTTCAGAATTTACATAATACAAATCAAAATCAAAAACCATGCTCATAGTAACTCATGGTTAATTACCAACATTTTTCTAGGGGCCATATTATAGCAAATTATTCCTTTTTGGAGAAATACTTAATTTGTCAAAACTCTAAATTTCATGGGTCTTCCACAAATGTCCATTAATGAACCTGAGGAAGTTAGGATAAGAATAGTTGTTACAGAAAGATTTTATTGAGTTACTTTTATGAAGTCTACCTCTTTATTCATTTCTATGTCTAAGATGATCTCTGCTCATCCTAGGTTTAATATCTGAGACACTATACTGGTACTAAAGATACAAGCAAAGCTTTTGACTACCTCCCTCTGTCCGTCTGGACATGAGTTAGTTCCTGAAGACAAGATTCTAGGAACCTGACCAGAATGTGGAGAACTCAGGAATCATTAACTAATGATGAAAAATTTTGTGTCTACTTGCTGCAAGATTTAATATGAATATTTATTTTAAAGTGTCTATTAAAATGAGTTTTTATAAACTTTTAAATTTCCTCTGTATTCCTTAGGTAGAATATGAAATGCCTTTTGCTCCATTAGCAAGAAGTAAGAGGGAAACATCAGATAACATCAGAAATATGTAAATTAGCTGGCTGGGGACCTAAAGGGTAGAGAAGGGAGAACACTTTATAGGAGAAATGCAGAAGAAGGCTGTGCCTTTCAGAGAAGAGTTTATATGATGCTCTTCCTTCTCACAGACTCCTCATCCTTTTAGTGTTCTGTTCTTACCCTTGGAGCCCTGTATATGACTATCAAGTCCAGTAGGAAGCACAAGAGGTAAGCAAGGGTTTGCCCTGGATGTCTTGAATGGGGAGGGGGCAGATAGGAGAAATCTGAAATTCTTTCATAAAGCATGCATTTGTTTGACTCAAGCTATGCCTTCTGTTAAAGGTGAGAACTGGGCAGAAAATGTGCCCCCTTTCAAAACTCAGGGGACCCTTTGTATAATATCCAGCCTCTTTTCTTATCCTCACTTCCTGGTTTCTATCCCAACCTGGTACACACACATAGCAGTTCTCTGAGATGGTTTTCTTGCTCCTACCTGGTTTGATGTTTGCTACTGCAAACAGCATTGGAAAAGAGATTTCCCTTATTCTCACACCCTCACCTGCACAGACATCTTCTCTCCTTCCCTTTCACACTTGCACACACACATACACATACAAAACTGTGTTAGGCATCTGGTGTTACTGTTACCTTTGTTCCCTGCCACTGTACAAAATACACTTTCCTTGGACTCTGCTTTCACCCCCTACCTCTTTATGTGCTTGTCTTTCCCACACTCCGAACCTGAACTCCTGGACGGCTGGGTTTTGTTCTATTCATCTTCATTTTCCCAACATCTAGCTGGACCTGATAAGGATATAATAGATGTGTACTGAGTGAAAAGATGAGTGAAAGCACAATAACGTGTAATTTAATGAACATCTTGTCTAATTAGGTTGAGGGTTGCCTCATTTTCTGTCGTTGATTCATTCAGTCATTTGTTAGACAAGTCTCACTAATTATTTTATGAAAGGATGACAAAATCAGAACTCACCGCTTACTATAGAGATTGCTGTTTGTGTGTGTATGTGCATATAAACCTACACATGTATATGTAGGATGACATTAACTATTAAACGGGAAATTATTTATTTCATTGTGTTGGTTTAATCATTCCCACTTATCTTTTTGCTATCTTCGAAGTTTCTAGAACATCTTTATATATAGATATCTGGTCAAAGTGTGTTGCACTGCCAACTGTAGTTGAGATTTGAGAGTCCAGAATAGATGGACCAGATGGGCAGCTTCCCTCACAGCAGAGTTTCCCAAAGTGCATTCAGCAGAATACTTGTTTTATGGGGTGTTAAATGGGGTGTTATAAGGAAAGGAACAGAGATAGACATAGGAGAGAGAGACAGATAGGGATATATTTACATACTGATATCATATATATACACTCATTATATACTTATGTACTTTGTATAGTATATACACTATTTATAGTCATGTACTTATGAGTATTTATATCCCATCATATATTATATATGAAACAGTTAGAATACATGAAGTTAAGTAGATTTATTACATCAAGATTTATTAGAACCTTTAATTCACCAATGTACTTCAAAAATAAACAAGAAACAGAAATTACATGTATAATACCTAGCATTTCTCATATTTATTTCTCATGAAATTTAAACGTTTTAAAGCATTTCCAAGAACTATTTGCCCTATAAATCTCTGGTAGCCAATTGATATTGACACTCCGCTCTTCACATCAATGCTTTTATTTATATTTTCTTCTCTTTTCCTCTCTTTAAAAATCAATAAAAAATATTTAAAAAAAAGAAATAAAAAATGAGAAACAAAAATTATGCAAGCTCTCTCCATGACTGTAACAGGTGTCTGGGTCAGTTAATCTATATGATATCCCTTAAAACAAAAAGGCTTTGCTTGAGTGCTTGCTTCTCAGGACTGTGAGGAAAGGATAAAGGCTTTTGGAGGTGGATCCACACTTTATAGTCAGTTTTTGAAAAAATATATTTTATTTATTTTTTAGAGAGGGATAGAGAGTTAGAAACATTGATGAGAGAGAAACATCAATCAGCTGCCTCCTGCACACCCCCCACTGGGGATGTGCCCACAACCAAGGTACATGCCCTTGACCGGAATCGAACCTGGGACCCTTCAGTCCTCGGGCTGACGCTCTATCCACTGAGCCAAACTGGGTAGGGCTGTAGTCAGTTTTAAGAGTGATGAGAACCACTCCTATCATCTATATACCTCCCCAAGAGACAGAATGAGTGCTAGTCTGTATGATGAAAAGGAAAAGAGGGCCACATTTTGAAGAACTCGGTGGTCTTTTAGGAAGAAGGGATAAACAGAGAATGGGTGGAGAAATGAGCCTTAGGGTAGAAATGCAAAGAGGCCCATTGAACTTCCTGTTATTTATCACACTATTCCTTCTTTATATCATAGCTTTTATATTTTCTCTTGAGAGTCCAAATGTGAGCCTAAAGACTCTAGAAGTTATCTATTAAAAAGAAATTAGTCCTGTTTTCAAAGGATCATTGCTACAGTTGATCTCTTTTTATTTCTCTGTTTTTGAAATCCTATAATTCAAATACTGAAACTCCTAAATGAATCCACAAATTTGTTTCTTTTTCTTTTTTCGCACTATTACAGATGTCCCCAATCCCTACCCTCCCATAGCTGCACTGCCACTCTCCTCCCCCCCACCCCCTGTGACCTTCACCAGACTGTTGTCTGTATCCATGGGGTATGCATATAGCTTAGCTAATCTCTTCACCTTCTACCTATCTCTTTTTTTTCTGTCATTTATTTATGTTTCTTTAATTGAGATCTCTCAGTGATACATGGAGTCAAAGATCACTGCATGCCCTTGTGGATGAAATGTTTATAATTATTAACACTTTGTAATTGGGAATTTTCCCGCCAAATCATGTCATAAAGCAGGGCTTTTTTTGACATTTTCTCGCCAAAATTAGACATTCTGTAAAATATTCATATCTTTCGATCTATTTGATATTTTTCTATGAAACTTTCAGTGTTTTAGTTTAAAAAGAGGTCTCTATTTATTTACTTTGCAAAATATGTGTTATTGTATTTTTTATGTACACAAAATTACTACATTCTAGGTAAACATATAAAAAAACACTCTTTCACAATCAAAATAATTTTATTTATACAAAATTACAATATTTTTTCAAAATTGTCAACAGATATTATAAAAAAAACTATAACCTAATAGTGCTTCACTGTGTGGTAGTGTTCGAAACACTTTCCTTTGTGCAGGGGTACATTACAAAACTTGCACATGTACCGCGTTTCACTGTGTAGTTTATGAGTGGCACACACACGACAATGACGTAAAACATTTTTATTTTTGCCGGTTCCATCTAGAGGTTCCAATATATATTTCCTCATGTCCATTGACAGTCTCCCTGGTGGATCCGATTTTACTCGTTTCCCGCAAAAAATGTGTTAAATTACTAGAGGCCTGGTGTATGAAATTCAAGCATGGGGGTGTGTGTCCCTCAGCCCAGCCTTCACCCTCTCATAATCCAGGATTGTGGCTCCCAACTGCTCACCTGCCTGATCACCCCCTAACCACTCCCCTGCCAGCCTGATTGATGCCTAACTGCTCCCCTGCTGATATGATTGCCCCTAACTGCCCTCCCCTGCTGGTCTGATCACCCCAAACTGCCCTCTCTTTCAGGCCTGGTCCCTCCCAACTGCCCTCCTCTGCTGGCCTGATTGCCCACAACTGCCCTCCCCTGCCGGCCATCTTGTGTGTTGGAGTGATGGTCAATTTGCATATCACCTGTTTATTATATAGGATAACTAACCAGAAATGTTTGAAGACTATCTTAACTATTTCAAAGATATAATTTTTTAAATTTCAGTTACCAATTTTGAGTCCTTTTCTTTCCCACAGTACTGTGTGGAAAACAAAGTTTGGGTCAATACACTAAATGCAGACTACCAGTGCCTATACTAATGCACCCAAAATTTGGCTCTGTGTTTCTTAGCTTTCAGAATAATAGTATTATTGTTATTAAAAGATATAGAGTTTGATGGAGTAAGAATGCAGTTGTTCAAAAGTGGAGCTTTTTTTTTGGTATCGAACCCATTGCAGTGTCTCCTAGGGATTTTTATACAAAGTAGACACTCTGTAATAAATATGTCTGCAATGCCCTCTCGACAATATATCCAGAAGGGAATTTTATGTGCTGACTTTTATATAGTCCTTTAATAAATTTTGGCCATGTCAAGCTGAAATGGAAAATACACCGAGAGACAAAGAATGCACTCCAAGAAACAAACATATAATTTCAAAAATATGTAATATGTAAGAGAGTATATCATGCCTCAGAAATGCTATAATAGCATATTATAAAGAGAAAGAAAAATTAATTTGATTTCACTAGCAGATGGTAAAGCAATAACTTGGACTACATTTTTAGCCTTTTTTTTTTTTTTTGCAAAATTGGAGCAATATTGACTCCTCATTATTTGAGAAACTAACAAAATTAAAGCATTTTTATTGTAAAATTAGTTTATAATTGCCATATTTAAGAAAACAAATAGAAACATCAGTAGGAGGATCGTTTTCTGTCTCCAATGTCAATGCATTACAAAGATACAACATACACACACACACAACACAGCCACAAAGAATTACCTATGTATGCTAAGCTGTATATCTAATTTTTAGGTTATAATTGAAATACTTTGTTTGAAACTTAAACAAGGGGCATTTTTATAAAAGAAAATTACATTTTATTTTCTGTATCTTTAGTAAAATAATTATCTTTAGGAATAAAACATAGCTGGAGATCACCCATTGTCTCTTTTGCAATGAAAGTGTATTCTAGTCTCCATAAATTTCACGTATCCCTTAGAAATCATGAAAACTAACTATATTTTAATATTTGTAGGACTCAGCTAGAGGAATGGTCTTCTTTGTAGGACTTCTGCTAAAGAGTGCTGCACTTCCTGGAGTTACTTGTACTCCATCCATCTTAGCTTAGATTACAATGCACCATCGTAGATATTAAGGTTTGACTCACTAAGTCAAAATTGAACCAAATGTAAAATTTTTACATTTAGCTCATTTTAAAGATTTTTCTTTCTCTTTTGAATATCATAACATAGCATTGATTTTCCATCTCACTCAGTTTTAGTAAAAATAAGTATCAATGGTATAGTTCAGGTTTTGTTTATCTGAAAGTGATAATATAGTCAGGTAACTGAGATATATGCACATTCTTTTTGGGTATTCTGCTGTTTTTCTGTGAGATTTTTATGGTAGTTGTACCGATTAAGTATAATGTGAATGGAAAACAGTTTTCATTCATTAAAATCTTTTCATCAGTTATCCACTTTATGCCAGGCACTGTCTAGGTGCTAGGAAGATTGTAGTGAACCAAGTGACAGAAATGTCTTCTCATGGAGCTTGCATTCTAGTAAGCAAATCACTAAGACATGGAGTTTGTCAGAGGGATTTTTTAAAAAACTCCAGCAATCTAGACTATTTCTTAAATTTCGTATTCCAAAGAAGATCTTTGTGTTTGAACTGGCTTGGAGTCTGGGTTCTTCTTTCAACCTTACTTTGATTGTACCCCGAGCTGGCCGCCACGCTCACAGTGATGGCTGCACCCTATCCACAGCACAGGAGAGAGGAAAAGCAGAAGAGTTGGAAATGGCAGTGATTGTGCCCACTACTAAATAGGCCCTATAGTGTCATAATTGGACGAGTCAAATTTTCAACTTATTGGTGGCATAGTGGAGAAGGTGAGATAGTCTCATCCCTTCCCTGCCACGTAAGAGCCTACGCATTGGTTGCCATTCTCATGCAAAGGCTTCTTATCCATGAAACAAAAGAATTCCTCCTGCATGGGCTGCACTCAGCCAGGAACTCAGAACTAGTAACTCTAGTCTAGTTGTGCTCACGGCCTTCATTCTCTGAAAATTGAACAAACCAAAGCACGAATGCCACAGCCCAGGATAGTTTGTCTATACCAGTGGTTCCCAACGTGGGGCACATGCCCCACAGGGGGGCAATTTTATTTTTCAGGGGGGCAATTTGAGAATGAGTTATTAACAGTGAACTTTTTTGCATATCTTATGGTATGCTTCTAGGGGCATAATATCTATACTAATAAAAGCGAAATATTAAAATTAACCATTTCTCCGAGACAGGGTAAGCCACGCCCACCAGCCAATCAGAGCTGCTGTATGCAAATTAGCCCAGCCAACATGGCGGAGGACGCAGCCCTGGTGTGCGGCTTCTCCAGGGCTGCGGCCTCCGCCATCTTGGGAGCCTCCCGCCTGAGAAGGCATCCAGCGCCTTGGGCCTGCGGATGCCTTTCCAGGAGGGAGCCGGGGTGGGGGGGAGGTGAGCACCAGGCGGCTGCCCCCGCCCGGGAAGGCTCCGGGGCGTGGGGGCGGGGCGGCAGGACCCCCTCAGCCCCGCCTCCTCGGAGCGTTCCGGGGCGGTCGGATCCCAGTGGCTCTGCTGCCCGCAGCCTCGGGAGCGTTCCAGGGCGCGGGGGTGAGACGGTTGGATCCCCGCAGCCCTGCCGCTGCAGCCTCGACTTACTGGGCGGGAGCCTTCCGGGGCGCGCGGGGAACAAGCGGCCGGACCCCCGCGGCCCCGCCCGGGAGGCCATGGGGCGGCCAGCGCCACCCCACCCGGGGACTAGGCAGCTGGACCCCTGCGGCTCCCACCCGGAAGGCCATGGGGCGACCAGTGCCTCCCCACCCGGGGACCAGGCAGCTGGACCCCTGCGGCCCCCACCCGTAAGGCCATGGGGCAACCAGCGCCTCCCCACCCATGGCTTCCCAGGTGGGAGCCTTCCAGGGCGCGGGGAACAGGTGGCCGGATCCCGCGGCCCCCACCCGGGAGGCCATGGGGTGGACAGTGCCACCCAACCATCAGCTTCCCAGGCGGGTGGCCCGTAGGGTCAGTGGGAGCTGTGGCCGGCCTGAAAACTGCCCTCAGCCCCTCACCCAGGCTTGCCACACCCCCTGGGGTGAGGGTCTCCACTGGGGAGCTTGGCTAGCTTGCAAACAGACATTGGCCCCTCACCCAGGCTGGCCAGGCACACCAGCAGGTGGACATCCCCAGAAGGATCCCAGACCGGGAGAGGGCACAGACCGGGCTGAGGGACAACCCCCCCCCTGCCTCCCAGTGCACAAATTTTTGTGCACCGGGTCCCTAGTACAATATATAAATATACAAATACATAAATATTTATTGTGACATATTTTTGCATTTCCATTCTCTGTTATATGTTTTGAAACTTTATTTGCTATTTTTACTATCACTTCACATTATTATTATTACTTTTAACAATTTCTTAATGATTTCTTCCTCGATATTTCAACTCTCCTTTTATTTTTCTCTTTCATGAATGCCATGTTCTTTGGAAGCTTGTTTAGACCAAGTTAATGGCCTTTGGGGTTTCCTCCACATGAATAGGTGTTCCCCTTTTGAATAATAAGAATTATATGTCACGGGGCGAATCAGGATTTTACACATGCTTAGGTGGGGCATGGCCAAAAAAACAAACAAACAAACAAAAAGGTTGGGGACCACTGGTCTATACTCTGCATCAAGAGAACTCCCTTTCAGCATACTCTCACAGCTGGGATCTTTCTTTTTAATTTTTACCATTGATTTATTTTGCTTAAATATGGAGTAATGAAAATCAGGTTTTTATCCTCCTAAGGTTACAGTCCTATAGTTGGGTACAGTTTTTCGGAGTGCATGGTAATCACTTTAGGAGTATATAACTGTAACTGGCTGTTCCTTGTACACTGATTCAGAAGGCACTAACACATCCACAAACAGGATCATTAGATGCCAAGCCAAATAAGCAGCTCATCTGCCTTGTATAGTACATGGAAATTGCTGCAGGAGTCCTCACTCTCTTTCTCTCTCTCTTTTCTTTGGTCTTTCACTCTCTTCTTTTGCTCTCATTAATTCTGTTTCCAGGGCTGCTGTAGCAGGTGGGGCATTTTACCTTCTCATCTCATTAATCACATGTGGGTTGCTGAGGAGAGCTCTAGTAATACCTGGTCAAAAGACAGGATAATCCATAACATCTAGCAGTAGCAAAGCCAGCTGTGGAGCTCACGTATTACCATGTAGCCAGGCTGAAGTAATGTATGCAGCTAACATGCTGCATCTCTAGAGGAAACCTTTTTGTTCAAACCAGGAGAGAGATAATCACTTTAACTCTCCTCCTGCATGATTGGCCCTCAGCATATCTGTGACATGTCAGAGTTGGATTTTGTACTCCTAACATTTCTGTTATGTGTCTTCTCTCTGTCCTACCTCATTGAGCACTGCAGGATCCTAGGATTCCTCCAGAACCCTGCTCTACCCTGCTCCTATCCCACTAACCACCGTCTCAAACTTTGGATTCAGATTTTAATTTTTAAAAATAATGTATTATCTCTTCCACATTTTTTTTTTTTACTGTGGCAAAACTTTTTTGATTACATGTTGGAATTTGAAGATGAAATCAGTTAGTGTTCTTCGAAACACTCCTCCTAAAAAGCCACAGAGGCTGATATTCTTGAACCATTTCATCACCCAAATCGCCCATGACCCTCACAAAAAGTTGTTTGTATTGAGTGCTAACTAATGAATTTTATCATTTGAAAAATCACAGACATACTATAACTGCTAAGTGATTATTTGATGCAAAAGGTCATCATGCTGAGTTGATGTAATTCTAGCCCAAAAGCAAAGGATCCTGTCACTTCAGCTAATTTTACAAACTTCTCAGGGGAAGATAGAACATACACACTAGATCTTTCTGGCACTGAAAATAACATGAGAATCCCCAAGACACACCTCATGAATGGAGCTCATCTCTGAGATGGCTCAGGCTTCCCACCCTCCAAAGAACCAAAGAAATAGCGCTGACAATGAAGGGCTTCCCTTCTGAGAAGTTGGACAAATAAATGATGCTTCATGCTGTTACTAAAAGCATTATGACTGAGGTATTTAGAGACTCATAAGGTCAAGGTTGGACTGTGGTGGGTAGTGTAGCTAGAAGCTGGTTAGAGCAAGTTCCAGGGTTATATATTTGCATATTTTAAAAACATTTTAACATAGAATTTGAATATGACTATCATACGGCTAGAAAGTCAGAAGAAATAACTGCTGAATATTGACTGAAATCAGTGTTTCTGTAGTTTCTCCTATTAAGTAATATATTTGATGTAAAATCTACATCCTAGCTATACCCTGGGCCATGGTTTCCCACTAAGATTTACTATACTTGGTGTCCTTACATTTGGTGTGCCATAGACTACTGTGGCAGCCTGGTGAAGCCCATGAATCCCCCAATGCCACTGTGATTCTGTTGCTTGCCACAGGCATAAGTAAGGGAAATGATAACTTTTAGAGGTTAGTGAAAATAGGATGTAATTTTCCCCCATCTAAGTATCTGGACTCCCTGAATTCTGCTTTAGATTAAGAACCCCTGCGAGTGTAATCTTTTTTTGTGTGTGTCAGATATTGAGGTAGAGTGAAGATTATGTATAGATTAAGTTGCATATAGAAAGATAATGCTGAAGATTTTTTCAGCTATTAAATTCACCTCATGATTACATAACCAGAGATACAAAGAAGCAGGTGTCTCAAGCTCACTCTGCCTTTACAGTTCCTGTTCTCCCTCTGTGTTCTGATGTGTCCTGGATCCATCTGATTTGGACTTCTTTACTCCTTCTACAGTTCATATATGACCACTATCCCTCAGACTTTATACTCTACAATGATTTGTTTTAAAAAATCCCTTCCCTTTGTGATCTTAGTTTTCCTCTGACTCCCCTGCATGTTACCATGTAGTCTGTCTGTCTCCTGGCCGCTTTCCATGGCTCTACCTCCCAGGAATGGCCCATCTCCAACCCCACAGAGGAATCTGGACAAAGGAGAAGGGAAGCAGTTTCTTGTGTTAATTAGGGGAACTAGAAGCTTAATGAAGGCTTGACACAGTACTTTGCCTTTTGTTATGACTTGCTTTTTTTGGCAGAGTTAAGCAGCGAATAATTTTAATATAATGGGTTGATGCAATTTACAATCCCATGTTTGCTTATATTTTGGAAGGCAATAGACAGCTCCTGATGCAGTTCAGGTCAGCATCCCATTTAAATTTCTGCAATGGCTCCTAATAACTACAATATAGCAATACGCTGAGGTCTAGCGCCCTGAAGTGACCTGGCTCCGTGTTGCATTTAGTTGACAGATAATACACAAGTCAGTTTGTTTACTTACAAGACAACAGACCCCTCACCTTCCTTCATGAATCAAATTTACTTCCTTAAACATATTCCATGTATCTCTCTAAGTTTTCTAAAACTTTATTTAGGATGATATACATATTTGTTGATTACATCAGCTGTTCTTTTCATTGATTATTGAGTTGTCATCCTAAAATTTGCTTGTAGATTTCCAGTGGGTAAAACAATATTAACTAATTTAAAAGTAACTTTTGAACCTTAGTATCGCAATTTTCCAAATGAAATACTAATCTCTGCACAGCTTGCTTTGAATGAATGATGTTTGGATTACAGCTAATAATCCATACACCTAGTAAAACATAGACTGCTGTACCAGCTCTCAACTGGAAATTAAGCAAAGTGAAGATATTTTAATCATCACAACCTAGGAGGTGCTACTGGCACCTAGTGGGCGGAGGCCAGGGTTGCTGTTAAATATCATGTAAGACACAGGTGAGATCTTTTCAACATAGCATTATCTGGTCCAAAAGGCCAATACTGGCACTATTAAGAAACACTGCGCTGTATGTGGGAGACCCAGCTATTGCAAAATAATGGCTAAGAGGAGATATTGGTGTTTATAAAATTGTGGAGAGTGTGGATAAGGGGATGTTAAGCTTAGTCACAAATCATGAATGTCTTAAAGAGGGATATATCCACTAGTCCTCAAAAAGAATAAGTTGAAAAATGCATATATTAAGTTGGTTTTACATTATACATGTAATAATAAATAAATTTATAATTAAAAATAAAAATTCCAGCTCCCTTATTTCTCCCAGATTACTGGTACAATAATAGTAGAAACATTGGTGAGAAAAGAAAGCCTGGATTTATTTATTTATTTATTTAAATATATTTTATTGATTTCTTACAGAGAGGAAGGGAGAGGGATAGAGATCTAGAAACATCGATGAGAGAGAAACATCGATCAGCTGCCTTCTGCACACTCCCTACTGGGAATGTGCCCACAACCAAGGTACATGCCCTTGACCAGGATCAAACCTGGGACCTTTCAGTCCACAGGCCAACGCTCCATCCACTGAGCCAAACTGGTTAGGGTGAAAGCCTGGATTTATATTCTCATACTAGAAACATGTATAAAATTATACATTAAAATAAAAAAGATTATCAAGCACATAAATATATATATAAAACCTATTTTTCTAGAGAAAGAACGAATTTTCTGCTCAAATCAGGAGATTTAGTTACAAAGAGAAAGATGGATATTTTGGCAACCTAAAGAGTAGAGCTTTTCTAGTTCACCTGAACAAGCATCTAAGACAAATTCAATCCTATCTAATAAAAGAGTAATATGCAAATTGACCATCACAAGAAGGCTGCTCCCATGTGGTCACAAGATGGCCAGCAAGGGGGGGCAGTTGGGGCGGACCAGGCTGGCAGAGGGGGGCAGTTAGGGGGGACC
>PVJC01011407.1:0-41660 GCA_004026665.1 Murina feae | reverse complement strand
AATTTTTGTAGAAAAATCCTTATGCATAACCCACACTTAGAGTTGTGCATTATGTTCCTCTCTTTAAAGATGGAGTATCTGCATAAATTATTTGTAATTTTTCTGCCTCAGAGATTTAAAATGCTTTTTTTAGTGATGAAAGGAGAATAGGTTTCATCTTCACCTGATTTACATTACAAACATACCAACATTTTAAAAATATTATTTTTTATATTACTAAAGCTCTGCAATGACAAAAGAAGTGTAAATTAAGGACTTATATATCCTGCTGTGATTGTGATGTGGGTTACCAAAAAGCAATATCATTTTTAACAACTGCAGAAGGAAATTTAGATAATCACTTAGGTTTTATGGGCACTATGTTTTACTTTCTAATGATGCCAACTTTAAATATATATGGAATTACTTATTTTTAAGCACTGATGCATGGGTGATTGGATAAAAGAGAGGGCTAACTAATTAATATCTGCACAATTTTTAAAAAAAATTATCTACAAGTTATTGGTGAACAGATGGTCTCTGGAGGAACAAATATCATATATATCAGAGCCTAATATCATATGGATGACCAAAGCCTGTTGTTTTAATCACACCGCCTGCTTCAGAAAGGGCTATATAACAAAATATTTGACTTTCCTTTAAAAAATATTTTTTTTCAGCAGTCACTTCATTCTGCTGGCCTATTTATTTGTTTACTGAGGACAGAATAACAGGTGTCCTCCATTTCTCTTCCTTTGACCCTCCACCCAGAACCCATCCTACCCCAGGGCTTTCCCACACTATTGTCTGTGAAGTCTTGGAGGCAAACTGGGTAAAAATGCCTTTCTGGCAAGCAGTTTTCAATAGTCCTGTTTCTGTCCTGAAGTTCGAAAAGGAATTGGAATTAATCTACTGGGAAATAGGAAACCAATGAAAGGCTTTGAGAATGTGAGTAACATGGACACATCATTTTAGAAATAAAATGACTCTGGCAGTGTTGTGGTAGTTGAAAAAAAAAAAGCCTGAAGACAATGTTAGGAGTGAGAAATGTTGAAAACACTACAGAAGCAGGGAAGTGGATAGTTTTTTAAGATGTAAATCTTAGTTCTTTAGGCTGGTAGTAAAGACTTTCTCTACTCTGTTACAATCCTAGTCTCTATTCACTATCCTCTCATTCACTCAACAAATAACATAAGGTATATGCCATACTAGAAGCTTGGTGCACGAAATCATGCATGGCTGGGGTCTGGCCGGCCCATCCAGATCGGGGCTGATGGGGCCAAGCTGGCTGGAGAGAGGGGCCACAGGTGTTTGGCCCTGATTAGTGTGTGTGGGGCAATCAGGCGTGGGGCCAGCCAGGGGGAGGGGTCAAGGGCAGTTGGCCATTAGGCCCATCTCCTGGTTGAACTCCCTGTTGAACTCCCATTCAAATTCTAGGTCGAGTGAACAATTTGCATATTAGTCTTTTATTATATAGGACTAGAGACCTGGTGCACAAAATTCACGCATGGGGTGGGGAGGTCCCTCAGCTCAGCCTGCACCCTCTTTGATCATGGACCCCCTGCTCTGCCTGCTGGTCTGATGTCCCTAACTGCTCTCCACTGCCTGCCTGATCACCCCTAATCGCCTCTGCATCAGCCCCCACCACTGTGGCTTTGCCTGGAAGGATGTCTGAAAGACATCTGGTCTAATTAACATATTACCTTTTTATTAGTATAGATTCTGTATAAGCCACTGAGGATACGACAGGGGAAAATAGGTAAACATTTCTTCTACCATAATGCTTACATGCCAAGTGGGAAGAAAGAGACCAGAAATTTAGTAAGTAATGTGTACATTTTGTCAAAGGTCATACATTTTATGAGTAAATTAATATCAAGGAAGGGGATTACTAGGAGAGGAGAATTTCAGATGGCTGGCAACAGAGGTCTCATTGGGAAGAAGATGAGCTATCTTTAGGAAATGTTTTGAAGGTTCCTGAAGTAGGGGTGGAGGTGAAAAATGTAAATATCTAGGGAAGTAGTATTCCAGGCCAAAAAAAGTAGCAATTTCAAAGACCCTGAAGTACAAAAGGACCTGGCATAACTGAGAAAAGGTAAGGAGTCTTCTTTGGCTGGAATGGAGTGGGCATGGGACCATTAATAAACTAGGTGAAATACATAATAGGGAAACCAGAAAACTCAGGGCCTTATAGACCTTTGTAAAAATCTTGCATTTTATTCTTAAATAAGAAACACTTGATTATTTTAAGCAGAGAAATAACAGGATCATCTTAAATTTTGAAAGGATCAGGGTGGGAGCAGAGACACCACTTGGGAACTATTTGAATAATACTGGAAAACTATGTTATCTTAGTCACTATCTTTGGAATATAAACAATATAGTTTAAATATAGGTTTTGATAGTTTGAATGTGGAATTTCAAGGAAAGAGAATGGTCAAGAATAACTGCACTGTTTTTTGCTTGAGCAACTGGAAAGATGACATTTATTGGGATTAAAACAAAACACTGGAGAAGGAGATCTGGATAAAAAAGTCAACAGTCTTGTTCTGGACTTACTTGTGGACAGTGATATACCCATTGGACTTTCATGTAAATGTGTTAAGTCTCTTGGCTATAATGCTACAACTGTGAGATTGGATGAAATCACAGGAGAGTAAGCATAGGGAAACAAGGTTATATATATACTAGAGGCCTGGTGCACAAAAAATTTGTGCACTGGGGGGAGGGTCTCTTAGCCTGACCTGTGCCCTCTCACAGTCTGGGACACTTCGGGGGATGTCCACCTGCTGACATGCCTGGTCAGCTTGGGTGAGGGCTGCTGGCTGTTTGCAGGCTTGCCAAGCCCCCCAGTGGGGACCCTCACCCCATGGGGGTGTGGCCAGCCTGGGTGAGGGGCTGAGGCCCATTTCAGGTTGTCCACAGCCCCTTCAGGGTTCAGGTCCGTACTGAAGTGCCTGGCTGGAAACAGGTATCTGGGGTTTATTTAACTTCTATAATTGAAACTTTGTTGCGTTGGTCCCCCTCGAAGCCTGGGTTGCCCCTGGCAACCCAAGGTCCCAGCCTGGCAGGTATCTGGGGTTTGTTTATCTTCTATAATTGAAACTTTGTAGCCTTGAGTAGAGCTCAGGCCCCGCAGGGCCTTGGTTTCTTCCATTACCTGGGGCAACTCCAGCTCCGTGGCTGCTGCCATGTTAGTTGAGTTAATTTGCATATCTGCTCCTGATTGGTTGATGGGCATGTCTTGTGGGTGTAATGGAGTGAGGGTTAATTTTCATATTATTCTTTTATTAGATTAGATATGGACCAAGCTCTGGGTATTCTGTCTGGGTATTCTGTTATCTAGGGGGTCAAGAAGATGAGGATCAGTCAGAAAAGATATTGAGAAGTTAGACAATGAGAGAGGAGAAACTGTGATAAAGGAAATTGAGAATATGAAAGCATTAACTTGGCTCTTAATAACAAATAATAATGGATGATAATTTGACTGAGCAACTAAATGGAGAAAGTTTACTAAAAGAGAAAATATCAGTCAGCTGAGAAACCAACATACTGAAATATAATCTAAACAAATATTAGAATCACCATAAATTATAAGAACTCCATAAAATGAACCAATTGTGATTCTAGAGCTAAAAATCTTCATAAATTTGACCCAGGGTGTGCAATAAGGAGAGGTGGTCATTGCAGTATGCAAACACATTAAATTAATTTTTTTTCTGTTTGTTTATTCTAGAAGAAGATCTACAATTAGCAGTAAGGAGCCAGGATGATTTTTATCTCATCTCTAAATGGTATGAATGATGAGGGTAGCAAATTGGCAAACTCCTGAGAGAACTCTGGGTAAGCAATTCCTCTGAGGAAGGGCAAGACTTTATAGAGCATGAATGTGAAGGGTAGACCCAAAGAAACTGATAAAAATATAAAGGGCTTGTTTGTGGATTCTAGAGAAGTGGAAAGTTCAGGAGATGGGAAGTAGAAGCAAAAAAAGTCAGCAAAAAGAATTTCTAAAAATTTGTTGAGATACAAGTCTGTGTAGTAAGAATTTCACTGGCTGACATAAACAGATAGAAACACTTCACCATCTTTAAATATTCTGAAATAATCTTCACTTGAAATGCATTTTGCCATTTTGTATTGAGGCAAATACTATTTATGTCTCATTAATTTCACTCTTTTGGCTGTGCCATTTATTTATTTACTCATTCAAAATTCTTACTGAATAGTTACTAGTGTCAGGCACTGTATAAGGAAGTAGTGAACAAAAAGTAATATTTCCTTTAGCCGACATGAGTGAGTGTGTCTGTTTGTATATCTTTTCCATTTATATTGTACACTTCCAAATAACAAATGTCAGTTTGCAAATTTGCCATGTCCTGTTTAGCTCCTATGAGTCAGTACTGTATAACAACTCAGTGTTCCGTGGCTATTATGAAAAGTTTGAATGAATAGCTTTGATCTCTCTTGAAATAGGTATGTATCAAACAGACTATGCTTGGATAAAGAATATGACCATATGTTTACCTAGAAATGTCTTTTAAAATTTACAAATCATCCTTTCATAGTCTACCAGCATTTCAAAATTATTTTAGTGCTAATAAGGAAAAATTATTTTATATACTATGCATTTTTATTAACTTTAGATGGTGTTTCCCATCTTGAATAAAAGGCCTAAGGAAAACGATAATAGAGGCACTAGAATTAATTTTAAAACACTCTTAATTAAGGAAAAGAGTTGAGTGGGGGAAAATCGAGGCAGAAAAACAATCACACATTAAAAGAGCTGCACTACTAAGGAACAATAAATATAATTGAAACATTATTGCATTATTTTTTATATGTTTACACAATAACATATAAAATATAATTGAAACATATTGCATTATTTTTTATATGTTTACAGTTCATGTTTACACAATGAACTGATGAACCCATCTTTCAAAGCAAGCTAAACAGCAATATCTTGAAAAATATAAAACCTTAAAATTTGAGTGGGACCTCAAATTCTGGTATTTTCTAAACCACAAATATTAGGAAAGATAAAATTGGGCAAAGCCACATTCCTAACAAATACAATATTAACCAAATGTCATTTAACATGATTGGTCAATTCTCATGAAAGTATTTATCTTTTTAACAGAAATAGTGAGGCAGATAATGAATGGTATGTCTTTAGAATTTATGGATAAATTGACTTTTCCTTCAGGATTAACTCACTCACCGACCTATATCAAAGAATGATGGCAATAGAAGAGGACCTTCTATCAGTAATAGAAGAGTAGGCTTGAGAAAGACAAATGGAGATGGTGAGTCACAGCTGGGTTGTAAATCTCATCTCAGTTTTTTAGTATATTTGTTATTTCCTCAGCATTTTACTAGATAATATATTTCAGGGAATGGCTCAGGAAGCACATCCAAATTCTCAGAACTAAAGTTTTGTGGTAGAACCACTATTTAGATCCTTCAGAGTCAACCAACTTATCATCTCCCTGACAAGAACTATAAAGACAGACCAGAAATATGTGAACAGAAGATAAATAGGATCAGATATCCCAAATGATGAAATTCAGTTCACAGACAATGAGAATAGATGAGATTGACTATCCTATCTGGGACATATGGCCTATGATTACTCTCCAGTAATCCACACAAATGTAGTAACAACATGGCATTAGTATTAATAACTTGCATTGTTTTCCGTGTGTTTGAAATGTAAAGTGCTTTGGTATAAAGGATAATATCTAAGACACATATTTTTCCTGTGAGGCAGGCAGGAGCATATTTTCAAAGAAGAAAACTGATACTGTTAACTATTAAAAGATTTCTCAAGGCCATTCGGCTACTAAATGACAAAGCTGGGATCTGAACCAAAGTACCTAGCCCTTTATCTTGTGTCATATGTGTTAGTAGCCATTATGACCTGAACCTGACTCAGGCTGCTCATCTGTTTACAGACTTAGTTAAATACAGAATCTAGTCTACCTCAATCATGCCCTTTCAAATTCATTAAGTTATTAAAAAACAAATCAGTCTTAAATAAATGCATAATTAATAATTTTATTTTATTTTTCAATATATTTTATTGATTTTTTACAGAGATGAAGGGAGAGGGTCAGAGAGTCAGAAACATCGATGAGAGAGAAACATCGACCAGCGGCCTCCTGCACACCCCCTACTGAGGATGTGCTCGCAACCACAGTACATGCCCTTAACTGGAATCGAACCCGGGACCTTTCAGTCCACAGACTGACACTCTATCCACTGAGCTAAACCGGTTAGGGCCATAATTAATAATTTTAACTTGTAATGCCGTTTTCTGAAGTTCTTAAAATAATCAATATTACCTATGCATATTATATATATATATTTTATAGCCACTAACTCCAGACTAGACAAATCAGGAAGGCATAACTGAGTATTCTAACATAAGTAGTGTATCCAAAAAGCATATGTTAAACATGAAACAACAGGTCCAACATACTTATTTTCATAAGCAATATGAACATAATATGAATAATTTTTAAAAATATTTTTAAAGATAGAAATCTCAATTATACTCATGACTATTGCCTGTTTTTAAATGTTACTTCACAGAATGGTATAAGGTTGAAAATGATGAAACATGTTGAAAAGCCTAAGATTGTTCTATAAAAAGTAGGCATTGCAACTATAATTAATATTTCTCTTCAAGCTCATTTATGCCCTTCAAAAAAAAGGTGGGATTGGTGGCCAATCTGATTCAGTGAATATGGTCTATTGATCTCCATGTTTCATCCAACACTTCCACCCCTCATTATTTAAATCCATAACAAGCAACTTTGTAGTGCACAGCCAGGGTTATGCCAATTAGAGTCACTTTGTAATCCATGGTGTGTGAAATAAGCAACTGGGATAATTATAAAAAAGTTTACTGAAAGCCTCCCAAAGCACCTGGCATGGAAACATTTAAAATGTTAGAAAAGTTCAGGGAACCAAAGTTGGTATTTTTCTGGAATGTTTAAAGCAAGACATCAATATTTTAGTGCACTGAGCTGCTCAGTCATCTGAAGTTTATGACTTGGTTCAAAACCATTTATCTAGTCAGAAGCTCGTCCTAAACTATAGTTTTATATTCCTGTTATCCAATGCAGGAAAGAAGTATTACCGATTTTCTGTTTGAAGAGTTCTGTGTCACTAAAATACATAAAGAATGCGAAGATTGCTGGAGGTGATTAATAAAACCAATATAAACCAATAAAACCAATATAAATATGTATATTTCACTGAGAACAATCATTTACTTTTCAGCAATCTCAAAATTACATGCTTTTAAATATTTTCCCCCATGAGCAAAATAAGGACCGTTACTGAAACCGCATGAAACAAAGAAAGAAGGGAATAAATATTAATAGAGCTGTTTACATGGTTCTGCGGCCGAATTTATGCTTGCAATAATACAGGTACACTCGCCAAATTGCTAGCGAGGGGAAGAAATGGGATTTATTAACGTGTGCAATTTCAAAGTGCTGCTCCAGATTTTACTCAGGAAATTATTGCTTAAGATCAGTGGAATGTGTAAGGCTGTTTTCCTTTCGCTTCTGTCCTTATTTCTATCACTCATCCTTATTTCTATCGCTCTTTTGTTTTAAAAATTGAAGCTTAAGCAACTAGCTCCTTCATAGTATAATACAAAAAAAACCCACATTAAGTTACATTAAAAAGTAACCTTTAGCTAAGATATTAGATAATGCTAAGGTATCAAGGTGAATACTGTGCTACTATAACAGGGAAAATCCCTTTACAATAAAGTTATCTTCTTAATTTTATTAGAACAAGTCTTACTGAGAACCAGAGCGCTGCTGTATCACAAGAGCTTGAAATAGTGGCAAGTATAAAGTAGGTGCTTAAGAAAAATTTGTGAATGAATTACTGAATAATTTTGATGAGTTGACTACAACTTGAGTTTACAAATAAGCAAGTATAAGACTGTGAAATTTGCTTTACATTTTCACCAAAGTACTGTACCAGCACCCCTAATTCAACATGTCTAAAATCAAACTTACTCTTTTCTTTTTCAACAGCTTCATTACTATAAATCCTTATTCTGATGAGTAATACCATATACTGGTTACCACTCTGGTTTAAAATTTCTGTTCATACATTACTTCATATCATTTTAGCCTCTTAAAGGCCTTGGCTGTCTATTCTAAATATTTTTAAATTAGCCATGAAGTCTCCAATCTCATTTGCCACTCTCAAACTTGTGCATTTAAGATATTTTGTCCTAACAAGTATAAGAAGGTTTTTATATTTTTTCCTTGCCTTCAATTTCTATTCTTTTAAAAACCATACTGAGATAACAGGAATTGTAATTTGTAATAGTTTGCACTAGGTAATGCTGAAAATATAGAGACCAGGAAACTAGTAAGATCATGCAAAATAAAGATATAAATTTATATTTCTTGCACATATAAGGAGTACAGAAGTAGACTGTAGACCACATGATTACACACTAGATTCTTTCCATTTTGCTGTGTTACTAACCTTCAAGCACCACATCATAGTCCAAGGTTGTTGAGTGAGCTATATCTTAACATGATTACATTCAAGCCAGCAGAAAGTTAAAAGGAAAAGATGAATGCATCCTTGAAGAATATTTTCCTGATTGAGACCATTGGACAGAATGCAGGCATGTGGTTATAATTACTCCACTTGGTCTGGGAAATGCAGGATGCCCAGGAGAAAATGGCTACACTCTCTGCTAAACCAAATCTTTACAACACACCTGTACCTCTGATGTTAATATTCTCATTTTCTGATGATGAGACATCCTTGGAGAGGTGAAAGAATTCTAAAATTTCATGGTCTTCAGTTCATATTTTCTGCTTTCTGCTACTTTATGTCTCTTTTTGCAGACCATTCTGTTCCTTTCTGGCAGGGATGGGCACTTAAGCTTTGTAGGTGTTATCAGTGAAAGCTTGATAAATGGACAAATCATTGGTCAAATGTAAAGGGGAGTGTTTAATTGTGTCTTAGAACCTGATAGTTCTAGTTTAGCATCAGGGCATAACTAGTTTTTTACAAATAATATTTACTTCTTCACTCATATGTCATTATCAAGAAAGAAACATTTAATATTCCAAATTTCTCAGCTGCTAACCAGAAACCAAAAAGTTTTAAGTTATATTAATAAGATAAGAAAGAAAGTTTTGGTAGCATAAAAGTTGTTTTTCTTATGATTTCCAGCAAAAATGTTAGCTATTCAGCCTTCTTTCTTTTTGGTCAACAACAGCATATTTTTAAAATATATTTTATTGATTTTTTTTTTACAGAGAGAAAGGGAGAGGGATAGAGAGCTAGAAACATCGATGAGAGAGAAACATCGATCAGCTGCCTCCTGCACACTCCCCACCAGGGTTGTGTCCGCAACCAAGGTACATGCTCTTGACCGGAATCGAACCTGGGACCCTTGAGTCTGCAGGCTGATGCTCTATCCTCTGAGTCAAACAGGTCAGGGCATCAACAGCATATTTGAGGTTTGAACAAAGAGAGAAATATTTCCAGATATGTGAAGAGGTTCATAGTATTCAAAATTGAAGAAGAATTCATTGAACAAGGATCAGGGTAAAAAAAATCTATGATTCATATACATTAGTTATCTGGAGTAATCAGAATGCAAGTATTCCTGTTAGTCACTAATTACAGTATTACTGAAAACTTGAAGAAAAGAATATTCAGTTGTAATAAATTCATACAAATAAACTCCATAGTCCTAGCCAGTTTGGTTCAGTGCGTAGAGCATCAGGCTCCAAACCAAAAGGTCCTACATTCAATTCTGGTCAAGGTCACATACCTGGTTGCAGCCTCCTCCCGGGCATTGGCCCTGCTCAGGGCTCTTGTGCAGGAAACAACCAACCAATGTGTTTCTCTCACATTGATATTTCTCTCTGTCTTTCCTTCTCTCTTCCACTTTTCCTAAAAATCAATGGAAAAATAGACTCTGGTGAGGATTAACAAAAACACACACAAAACAAATAAACTTCATATAGCTGAGTATTTGTCAATTTCTTGTTCTGTCCATCCCCTGTCAAAGTATGGGTTAGCCTGCATTTGTTGGTGTTAATTTGTAGAAATCTCTAATTCAAGAACCTTTCTACCCAAAATTACTTATTTCTCAACCTATGCTGTAGATGCTGCTATATGCCACATTGCTCATTCAAAAGGAAGCAGTTTTATCTTCTTCACTAATTAACTAATCATTTTCCTTGTCTAGAAGGAGTGATGCTTTACGAACTTACAGTCATATTTTTTCATATAAAAGAGACAGATAATTGGTAACACTTAAGGACACAGGTAATTAAACAGCTTGGTTGAATGCCCAAGTTGCTTAATTTGCTAGAAATCATTAACATATAGCACTACTTTAATTGATTATATTTAAAAAAATTTAAATTGTGGCAGAGTAATTGTTTCTGGGTCTTTGTAATTATTCATTTCCCTGTGTATTTGACTTTATATTTAATTGGTAGTAGAATAGTTTGTTCTTTGTAATCAGATAACCAACTTACATTTGTGTACTTAATTTATTAACTCATTCTATTAATTTGTCCAACAAATATTATATTGCAACTATCTTTTGCAAGACACCATTTTAGGTTTAGAAAATGAAGAAGATGAATTTCCTATCCATACCTGGGGTGTTAGGAGAAGGCATGGGAATGATTAAGTACATCTGAAATGGAAAATAGAATAAAATGCATTTTGATAAACTGCTAGGAGAACACAACCTTTTTCTGATAGTTTCTAAAAATTTCACCAAACATAAAAATTTTGTTTTGGCATTGAAGACAAGTAAATGTAGTCAGATGGGGGATTTGGTTACAGCATTTTGTTCAGAAAACATGTAAAGGTGAGCCCATGATGCATTAAATACTGAGGAGAAGGGTCAAATGTGTCCAGAACGTGGCGTATGTGACAGTGGAAAAGATTTTATCAAGACTTTGGAATAACTCATTTTATATTATGTTTTGTGATCCTCACCATCCATCAAAATAACCGGTGCTTAAATGTCAAAAATGCTGCCTATGATGGAGTTTCTACAGCCATATTGTCCTCAATTGCCTCTCTTACAGTTGTCACTGTAACTAATTCCCAAATCCTGCCCCTGGTTCCAAGTCCCTGACCCCAGATTTGGAATTACATTTCTCCCTTAATTAATTGAGCTCTTTTGAGCAACTGCAGAGTCTGGAATTTTAGAGAAATTCCTTAAAATTAGATTAAGTCTTTCCTCATTACTTTTTTGTTTTTGTAGCTGAACATGAATACATGACTTGAAGTGAATTTGCCTGAGGTGTTAAAATCAAAGTCACTTTTCAAGTAGACTTGAATAAGTGTCCCTAAATAAGACATGCCCTTCTGATCTCAAATATGTTCCTTGAATTTTCGTACTTGTATTCTCACAGTCTCCAACTGGTATCTATCTTTCTTTTTCCGAACTCTGTGTGTGTGTGTGTGTGTGTGTGTGCGTGTGCGCACACACACTATGTATGGTCAAAGAAGCAAACCTTTAATCAGTATCTATATATATAAAAGGTTAAGTGATTGTCTGACCAACCGATCAGCCCATACATATGATGTGCACTGACCACTAGGGGGCAGATGCTCAACACAGGAGCTGCCAAGCTGCTGTGACTTGGCAGAGGAGGTTCTTAAGTGACGCACCTTGGAACCAAAGAGGAGGGAGCGTGGCCCCACTTCCTTTCAATGTGCCTGAATCCATGCACCAGGCCACTAGTTTCTCTATATGTGGCATCATTTAGTAGGCACACTTACAGCCCTTCTATCTGTTTTTCTAATGATGTCTTTCTTGGGAGGTAAACAGGCATAAGTTCAAATCAAATAGAAATGGGCTTCCATATCAACCCTGCCATGTACTTGCTTTGCGATTTTGTGCAAGTTGTTTATCTCTCTGATCCTCAATTTTCTCACCACTGGAGTAGAGATCCTACCATGCAGTACTTTTGTGAGGAGTTAAACATAGAGCTCTTAGTACAATGCTGGCCATCTGTAGACACTCAATAGTGCAGCTCTTAGGTTTCAAATTATGATGATTACTTTCTGCCTCCTGTTCTACTTTCAGGTGATCCATTGCTGCTTGATATTTCCATTAATCATCTCTTTACTATCTTAATGTAACTAAAATTTAGTGTGTTCTTTCTATCAGCCAGTGTTCTGACAGGAAAATAACATTCGCACTGTCCATTTCCACAAATAACTTTGATAGATAGAACTGTAGGTATGGAAGGTTGAAAGAGTAAAAAAAGGAACAGTGGAGTAAGAATAGCAAGAAGCAGTTCTTACCCCCAGGGAACACACAGGATTACTCAGAACCTGGAATCTTGGGTGAAAGACACAGTGAAGCTGGAACTCAGGCAGACCTTTGATGAAGGGCGCTGCCAACTGCTGCTGCCAACACATCAGAGGAGATGAAACGAGGCTGAGAAAAGAAGGGAAGGGTGCAGTCAAGTGTCACGACTGCCTTCCATTTCCCTCTGGTGCCTTCCACTGTCAGAATCTGACCAAAAGCTAGCAGCCCAAAGAGACATGTAGTTGGCAGAGTCCCAGCTGCAGCCTAACAAAGTGCTGTCCGCATGGGTGGATTTAGAGCCGATAAACGATAGGTGAGGGGCCAGTGCAGTCAAATGTCTGCCTATTGAACATCCATTAACAGCCTTCGACATATATCTGAACTCCAATGTAACTGTGATTATGGCACTAAGCTCCTGCTAACGACACATGACTATCCTATGTCAACTGAGGAGGAGCTTATCCTCTCCCTTTTCAAGGGAGAGACAACGTCTCAAAGGTCATGGATTCCCATGGAAATTGCTAAAAGACAACAAGATGGATCCTGACTCATCATAACCATCCCACATGCAGCCTATTTTAGAGAAGACTAAATGATTATACATCAGAGGAGATTTTTGGGAAAGGATTTTGTACGAGGAGAGGTTGCTCTGGAGAATGATGGGCTGCTGTTCCTGTATCCAAACCCAAATGAAATGGAAATTAGACATAAAATGCTTTTCTTCTGAATGTCCAGTTCAGACACTCTTCTCATTACTATCAACACAGGACTAGAGATTTCATGGCAGACCTTAGCATGTGTAACGTAGTATGAGTTCCTGTCTCTGAGTTTTGCTGTTTGAGGAAGTCTTGTAATGGCAGCCTGATGTAAAAATGATGCCCTAGACACCAAGAAGAGAGTGCTTTTCAAGTATGAAAGGCTTACTACTGGAGTCAAAGGCTGTCTAGAGCTAAAATGAGGACTATAAACAAACACTTGATTTAGCACTACAGAGGATTTGGTTTTTTTTATTGAGAATGGGTTGTAAGCACCCAGCAGAAAAAGGGATTCAAACCTGAATGTCATGCTTCCTTCAAATGCCCATCTTTCTGTCAGACAGACTTTGTTAGTCTTTTATTTACTGACTAGGGGCCTGGTGCACGAAATTCGTGCACAGGTAAATTGAGGTGAGGGTGCAGGTGGGGGAGGAGGAGGGCAAGTGGGGAGGTCCCTCAGCCAGACCTGGACTTCATCCAAATCGGGAGCACTCAGGAGAAGTGCTACTGATGGCTTGGACCCACTGCACCTGGTTCTCTGCTCTTTGCCAGGCCTGTCTGCTCCACACTACGGAGATGGGCAAGAGGTCCTGCTGGGCGATGCCTGCAGGGTCCTTGAGGGCTCCAGCCCCCTCATCCCCTCCTTGGCAGCCATGGCCCCAGCCCAGCATAGGCCAGGGTAGCAGCTGGGGATTCCCGGGTGGGTCTGTCTGGCTACCGCCCCTGATTCCCAGGTCCACAGCCCTGCTGGTCTAGGGCCCGCCAGTCCAGCAACTGGGATTCCGGGTGGGTCTGGGTGGCCACGTCACCTGGTTCCCAGGTCCGCTACCCTGCCGGTCCAGGGTCGGCCAGGGCAGTGGCTGGGATTCCCGGGTGGGTCTGGGTGGCCAAGCCCCCCCCTTCCCAGGTCTGCTGCCCTGCCAGTCCAGGGTCAGCCAGGGCAGCGGCTGGGATTCCCAGGTGGGTCTGGGTGGTCACGCCCCCCCTTCCCAGGTCCTCGGCCCTGCTGCCTGAAATTGATCGCGGCTCGCTCCTCCCGCCCCCCACCCCGCCCCTCCACTGTGGCCTGCAAGAAGGCAACAGATGGCGAAGGCGGCGGACGCAGGGAGGCAACTGTGTCCGCCATCGCCGCCATGGGTGCTTTCCGGTGGAGGTGCAGGGCTGCAGGCGGCTCGCCCCTCCCGTGTGGCCAGCAGGAAGGCAACAGATGGTGGCGGCGGACACAGGGAGGCGGGCCCTGTGTCTGCTGCCGCCATCTTGGCTGGGTTAATTTGCATACCGCCACTCCGATTGGATGGTGGGCGTGGTTTACCTTGTCTCGGAGAAACAGTTAATTTTACTATTTCGCTTTTATTAGTTTAGATTATAAACTAAGGTTCAAAGAGAGTTAATCAATTACCTAAAGCAGTGGTCGTGAAACTGGCCAAATTCAGCTCAATGTACCTGCAAGCTAACAATGATGTTTACGCCTGTAAATGGTTACATTTAAACGACTATGTAAGGACTTTCATGATACCTTTGATTCTCCTTTTCACCCTCAAAGCCCAAAATGCTAACTACTGACCTCTGGTTGGCCTTTCTGAAAGTAACAGAAATTAGATAAAGTTCTTCTGATTGTCCACTCCATCTACAAAACTAAGCAAACCAATAGAACAAACCACCAACTTTCTAACAATTAAACTTGCTTCTGTGAATGAGCTGCGTACTGATGCAAAATATTATTAAACATCATGAAAACCAAAATATGATTGCAGCTTCATTACAGAAATTTAAAAGTTTTTTTAGAATAATTTCTGGGGTTAATATTTAATTGTGTTGTGCTATTTAAAAATCAATAACCTGCTTTGAATCACATACAATTTTAAGATGATGATATATTTCTGACTGAACGATATCTCAACTGACTTACATATATAGGCTGGGTAATTAAAGACTTTGACTTAATTTTGATAACTTACATGCAAATTAGTTTTTATCTTCAGAAATAGAAAAAGAAAAAAAAGTTTTTATTTCATTATATATATATATATATATATATATATATCATTGTCAAATATATTGAATGACTCACCTAGTTGCTCTGCTTGCAATATTGGCAGTTTTACAATAAATATCAAGATATTACATTATTCACTCTGGTGAGACATTTAATATGATGGGACAATTAATGAATAATAAGCCTCATTTCTTCTCTTGTCTGACATGATAAAATGGACTTGTGGAGAAAGGAACATTCCACCCCAGAGGCATAAATATTAGTCTTAACTTCTCTTTTAGTAGCTTCATAACAAGCTTTTATCTCATTGATTCCGTGTCATGAATTGTAAAATTGAGATATTGGGGGAGGCAGCTGGCCAGTGTGGTGTTGGTACACTACATTAGAGGTTTATTTCAATATCAACTTAAACAATGCAAGTGAAATTATTTTTTAAAGTGTATACCACAATAGCAGATGAATTTTATCTAAGGATAATAAGATAATTGGTTGAATTAAAACAATATATTTTACAGTTATATCTGTCGTGGTAAATGCAGAATTGAAGTTTTGATAGAAAGCTTTCATAAAAGTAAAAAATATTTTTCTTTATAAAGGTTGTGTATAAAAATGATCTTTTCAAAAGATTAAGTTTTTCTATCTCATAATGCAAGCAAAATATAATTTCATTTTACAATGAAATTAGAACTGTGAAAATAAGTCAAAACCTAAAACTTTAATTCTGTTCAAAACTAAATGACAAAAAGTATTTGAAAATTTGAGTCAGTGAAATCATGAGGAGCATGAGCCGTATGATATATTAGCATGTAAGTATTTATAAAATATGTCTAAAAAGGTAGACTTATTTTTGTACAAAATAAGATAATGAAAAGTATATGATAGTGAAAAAAATAAGTAGTTCGATTAAACACTAATTGATATCTGTTAGATAAAATAAAAACATCTGTTTCAAAGCATACTATTTATTGATATTTAATTTAAATAACCTTATAATATTAATAAAAATTCAAAGAAATACAATATGCTTTAAAGAAGGAAATTAAGTAGCTTGAGGGTATTATTAGTAGGGACTATGTAGGTGTCTGAACAGAATACAAAGACAGCTAACCATGCTTCATTTCTTTAATCATGTGGAAACAAAGATAACAGGTTTACAAACATCATTTGGATGTGACTTCTATAGCATAGGGAAATAACATGGAGAGGGTTGGTGGTAGGGAAGACATACCACTTTGAGCAATTAACAAGTGACGAAAAAGACATGATGAAATATGGATTTACTGATGTGACTTGTCTAAATCAAAAGAGAAAACAAGTTTAAAAAATTGTGTAAGAATGCAAATTCAAGTTTGTCTATTTAAGAACTTCTGGGTTACCACAGGTCTATTGTTTCCCCTACTGACTATTTGGCCATTTTAGGGTAAATAAATCAGGATTTGCAATACTTTAATATATCAAATCAATTAATTCGTATATGATATTAAAGAACTCAGATTCTTAAGAGGCAAATGGAAAGGTTGAGACACTTAGGATGGTTAAAAGTGGGAGTCAAAAATTATTGACCAATCTCTTATGTAATATCTTTGAAATCATATAAATAGTAACTTTCCATTTTGGCCATAGCAAGTACTAATGCAAAATCTTACATACATGGGAAAAGAAACAGCTCCCAAATTTTACATGACTAACTTCACTGGATTAAGAAAGACTTGTGTTGTCCAGCCTGTGTGGCTCAATGGTTGAGCATGAACCCATGAACCAAGAAGTCACCAGTTAGATTCCCTGTTAGGGTACGTGCCTGGGTTATAGGTTGATCCTTGGTGGAAGACATGCAGAAGGCAGCCTATTGGTGTTTTTCTCCCATTGATGTTTCTATCTCTCTATCCCTCTCCCTTCCTCTCTAAAAATCAATAAAAATTCATAAAAATAAAATAAGAAAGAAAGACTTTTGTTGCCCTGGCTGGTGTAGCGAACTTGATCCCTGGCAGGAGTGTGCAAGAAGCAGCTGGCTCAAATCGATATTTCTCTCTCTCTTTCTCCCTTTCACTTTCTCTAAAAATCAATAAAGAAAAACAAATGAATTAAAAAAAGAAAGACTTAAAGTTAAAGAACATTGAACTTTAGTTCTTAGCCATGAATTTATGTTGAACACTCTTCTTTGTAAGTCAAATAAAAAATTACAATTTTGAAGTAGTTCACCATCTTTGAAGTTTCTAAAAGGAGCTCTTAAAACAGTGAGGCTTTTGTGGAGTCAATAGCAACACATAATGCACTAACCAGAACATGGCTAGTTGGAGAGAAATCAGTATTATCAAGTTATTGGCTACTGAAAGAAAAGGGTGGAGTTGTCAACTTCCTTGATAATTTGCTTGAACATTGTAGGTGAAACTTCAGAGCTATTTAAGTAGATGACATTATAATGTGACAGTGACATCTTTTCTCTCTGTTCAAAGCTACAAGTTCAACTTTCCTCAGGTTATATAATTTATCATTGGCTGTTATTTCTTGTTTAATAAATAGAATCACCAATGTCCTAGAATACTGCAATGAGAATGATTTTGTTTTTGGACAAATCAAGGGGCCAATAATGTCAGTATTCTTATTTATAAAGTTTCAAAATATCTAAGTCTTAAATGTGAAGTGGTGCAGAATCCTTTTTTTTTTTTTTTTTTTTAAATCCATGTGTCAGAGGCAAGGGATTGGACAGGCAAAATAAATTATAAAAATAGGTATATGAGGAAAAAGGAGCAAAAATGCAGTATAAAATGAAATGTTTTATCACTTGAAAGAAATCGATTAATAGTTAAATACACATGGTTTGACATCTCTATCAAAAGTCATAGACCTTCAGATTGGGCTGAAAAATAAAACCTACCTATATATTGTATATAAAAATTGCCCCTGGACAAAATAAACAACATAAACAGTTAAAAGAAGAAAATGAGTTTTTGTGCCCTTTTAAATTTATTGATTAAAGAAAGGCTAGTGACACAGAAGTTTCTTTTTTTTTTCTTTTTCTCCTGCAAAATTTTTATGGTTATTTACTTGATGTTTTCTAACTAAAACTAGGTACAATACTAGGGTGTTTCTAAAATTAATTTCTAGCAAGTGGGAACTTTCAAATGGTATAAATTGATGTGAATAATTATTACATATTATTCTACTACTAGAAGCCTGGTGCACAAAAATTTGTGCACTTTGGGGGTTCCCTGAGCATGGCCTGTGCCCTCTTGCAGCCTGGGACCCCTCAGGGGATGTCCAACTGCTGACTTAGGCCTGCTTCCTGGAGGATTGGGCCTAAACTGGCAGTCAGACATCCCTCTGGCAGCCCGGGAGCCCTCAGGGGGAGGTCCACTTGCCATCAGGAAGCAGGCCTAAGCTGCAGTTGGACATCCTTAGTGCTGCTGAGGAGGTGGGAGAGGCTCCCGCCACAACTGCTGTACTGGCAGCCATCAGCCTGGCTTATGGCTGAGCAGAGCCTCTGCTGTGGGAGTGTACTGACCACCAGGGGGCAGTTTCTGCATTGAGCCTCTGCCCCCTGGTGGTCAGTGTGTGTCATAGTGACCAGTCATTCCCAGTTGTTCTGTTATTAGGGTCAATTTGCATATTACACTTTTAATATATAGGATGCATTTTGCCTGGTATTTGTCTGGAGTAAAATTTATTTAATAATAATTTTATATCACTTTTAAAGCCACAGGAAAATTTTAAAAAATATATATTTTATGGCCACTTTTGAATGGCATTCATAGGAACCTTCACATCCTATTGTAGTTGCTCATATTTTAAATTAGCTTTTTAATGCATATTTTCACGTTATATTTTTAATACTAGAAGTTAGATAATTTTTGAATGAATTAATTAAAGTAAAATTATCAGAGAGGGTTTCTCTCACTTTTTTTTTTTTTCTGACTCTCACTCATATTTTGGACTTTCTTCTTTATTGGAAATGAAGGTGTTGTATTCTAAAATCATGGATAAGATATGAACCAAGCACAAAAAAATAGAATTACTAATTAACACACTTGTTGTAGTATCTGATACTAACAAAAAACATAAGATTTTCTATTAATAAACCTCATCATTATTTTTATTTTTTTCTTACTTATATGCGGTAAAATTTACAATTTGTAGGGTATGGATCTCTGTTTTGATAAATAGTTAGAGCTGTGTATCCTCCTTAGTAGTCATGATGCAAAACAGGTCCAGCTCCCAAAAATTGCCTTACGTTGATCTTTTATAGCCAACTCCTCATTCCAATACCAAAACCTGGCATCACTGTCCTATTTTCCACCCCTATAGTTTTTTCAGGTCTATATATCGTAGGCATGAAATTCACTCAATAACAAGGTAAAATTATTTAAATAAGCACTGGCAAATGTTTTGTTTCCTAGGCTTTTGTTGGGAAACTTTGAGAAGCATTATTTTTTCATACTCAAATTTCAATAGAATCACCTAAAATAAAAGCTTGGCGTGTTGTCTTTATTTTTCATTTTATGATGTATTGGCCTTTGCCATATGCCCGTGGGCACAAGTGGTCCTTAAAGCGTTTGTTGAGTACCACGAAACACCCAGAAGTGTGACTCATATTTGTGAACTAGAACTGAAACATGTGCTTCCTAGACCACTAAGGTCCAGATGCTTTGATTGTTTTCAGATAGACCCAAGTAGATTTGAGCTTTGCTTCTTATTTGAAAAAACAACAACAACAACAACAACACATTAGGGATAAGCTAAGATAAATGTTCTGAATTATTCTGGATGTTTGAAAAATATCTCTGCGGTACTAAAAATTTGTAGTTTTGGTGGGAGGGGAATCAGGGCTATAAGAAATGATGACTTCCTTTAGTGAAAATCTTTTATTTTTAATTGAATTTATTGAGTGGGATCTATATGTATGAAAGCCTAAGCAACCATGACAACCTAAGGACTGGAACGACTGGAACGACTGGTTGACCAGTTGCCATGATGTGCACTGACCACAAGTGGGCAGGCGCTCAATGTAGGAGCTGCCCCCACTTGCGGCCAGTGTGCTCCCACAGCCAACCACCCATGGTTGGCCAACCACCCCTGGTCCCTCCCCTGGGCCTGCCAGCCCCCATTGGCCCCTGGTGCTAAACCATTCATAGATGACCTGCTTCTGGGTTGGCATTTCTTATGTAACAGAGCAGCTCCCTCACTGCAATCTATTGAAAGTCAGCCCTGGACACACTGGTTTGTCTCATTCCATCCTCTCCCTTCCCTGAGGGCCACCCACCTGCAACGGTGTTGGCTCAGTGGTGAGGGAAAGGAGGGGGGGAGACAGGAAACCGTGTGGTGGCAGGGCGGCATTGGCGTCCATTGTCCATTTCTTCTGCACTCAGCCTGGCAACCATCGCTTCCTCTCCCAACTCTGTTGGGACCTTCAGGTCCCAGACTGGGACAAGGAACTGGTGGTGGGTGACAGCAGACATGGCCCCTTTCCTAGGGGAGCTGAGGGCCAGCTTGAATTTGTGCACTGAGCCTCTAGTTGTTAATAAGATTATACAGGTTTCAAATGCACATTTCTGATACAAGATTAGTATATTGTATTGTGTATCCACTACCCAAAGTCAAATCATCTTCTGTCACCATGTATTTGGCCCTTTTTACCCTTTATTCTCTTCACCCTTCCCTCTGGTAATCACCTTACTGTTGACAGTGTGTATATTTCAGTTTTTTATATCCCACATATGAGTGAAATCATATGATTCTTTTTAGATGAAGATATCACTTCAATACAAAACAGCAGACAGAACTGTTAAAAATGTTCTCATTGTGAAAGATGGTTAGAAAATTGTGTATAAAAACAAAACAAAGGAAAACCACTATCAAAATGTTAGTTACTGGATTTAAGGCAGTCACTATGATCAATTTATCTGATTATATATTTGAATTTAATATATGGCTGTTATTTTAAAATATGGACTGATTTAAAGTTTATCAGATCAGCATACTTAAACTGACTTTTTATTTTAATATGTGGTATTAACCATTATGATGATTCACATATACACGATATTCTGTTCTAATTCTATATACTAATTTGAGCTAATAACTTACTCCTTTAAGCCAATAAAAAGCTTTATGTTCAAGGATCAATTTCTTTTTTCATTCTACAAGTATATTAGGATGTTTCTAAAATTATATGTATGTGCTGAACTGTTATCAAAATAAAATGCATAATTTCTTTGGAAATAAAAAAATAAATGAAAGAAAAAGAATTTTGTGCTCAGATTCTCAAAGCATTATCCTTATGAGATAATTTCAACAAATTTTCTGCACTGTAGGATTACAACAGAAATCAATACCAGTGTATAGATCTGAATTTCCAATATTTAGTTTGAGAATTCTGGCATCTTGTGATTCAAAAGACCAATTACTGGAAACGAGTAAACGTGTTCTCTTTGTGAAAAGATGCTATTCAAAGTGTCCGGTAGGAATATCCAAGGGACAATCTAGCTTTGAGATATCAAAATGTTTGAAACTATAAAATCAATTTGCTGCTCTGGTAGTTAATTTACAATGAAGTATGAACAGGAATCAGATTGTTGATTCCTTGCTAAACTGATAACACAAAATGACTAGTGCAATTATACAGAAATCTTTTTCTTAGAGAGCAAGGAGAAAAATTAGCTGAATAACAATTGACTCAGTGATTGCTTAGAGAGCTGGCCTACATTTTCCCCATCCGTAGCTCCCATTTCCCATGGGCAGGGTGGTTCTACAGAATCTGTGACTGCTGCCTGCAAAACAACAAATGAGTTGGAGAGCTGGCTGAGAATTGCTAAAATTATTAATCACAGTTAAGTCTTTTTTATCCTTTAAATTTTTCTTCCATCAATGTATGCTTTAAATTTCCTTAATATCACATTTTCCTGGAACATCAATTTTGGTTATTTAAAACTTTATGACCAGATAATTTCATGCATAAATCTTCTTTTATTTCACTTCATTTCTACATCTATCATATGGTTGTTTTGTTGCTGAATACTTGTATATAACATTTTTTCATAAATTTCTATTTTCTTGCTTCCTTTGTTTCTTGTATAAATCCAATGTCTCACCAAACTTCATTCAAATGACTGAAGTGTTCCTTGAACAAGAACTCCGTTCTATAATTCCTTACAGCTATATTTCTCTGCACATTTCAAATGCCATATTTCCTACAGTTGTTTTTGAATGGTTATGTAAATATTTTGTTGCTCAACTGTTATCATATTCTATGATGTACTAATGACGGATCATGTCTATGTCTCAATGACCACGCACATTGACTTGGTATGGTAAATGCTCTGTATATATTGCCCAGTTTTATTTATAATTTTTTTCAGGATACTTCTCTGTGAGTTTAATAATGTTATGTTTAGTTTTTAATCGTTATTGGTTATTTACCTTGAAACTACAGTTGTCTTAGGTATCTGCTATTTAAAAATATCATCTCATTTGTTGTTTTTTAAGCTATAACTTTAGTGGAGAAACAATATGTTTTGATGTGGTAGTATTTATCTTCCACTCAAGAATAACATTTGATGGCCTGGCCTGAGTGGCTCAATTTGTTAAGCATTGCCATGTGCACCAAAAGGTTACTGGTTTGATTCCCAGTAAAGGCACATACCTAGGTTCTGGGTTCAATCCCTGGTCTAGGCACCCTATGTAATTAAAGGCTAATGTGCAAATTGTCCTCTGGACCAGGAGTTCAACAGGGAGTTCGACCAGGGGTTGGGGCCGGCCAGCCAACCACCCATGGCCCTCTCCCTGGCCAGATCTGCCCCGAATCGCCCCCACACACCCCATCTGGATGACATTTTGGACAAAGCAGAGGCTGTGAAGGCCTAGCCCCTTGCATGAGTTTCATATATCGGGCCGCTAGTACATACATAAGTAGGAAATTCATCTCTGGAAACACCTGAAAAAAGTTTTCTTAGAAAATGGAGATATGTACATGTATGTGTGTGTGTGTGTGTGTATATATATATATATATATACACTAGGGGCCCAGTGCACAAAAATTTGTGCACTTGGCGGGTAGGGTGTCCCTCAGCCTGGCCTGTGCCCTCTTGCAGTCTGGGACACCTTGGGGGAGATGTCCACCCGCTGGCATGCCTGGCCAGCCTGGGTGAGGGGCTGAGAGCCATTTTCAGGCTGTCCACAGCCCCTTCAAGGTTCGTGCACTGGGGGGTGGGAGGGCTGGTGAGTGCAAGCCTGGATGTTTCCCACCGGAGGGCCCACGATCGCACATGCCTGGTGGGCCCCCACTGCTGAGGGGACACACCTGGTGCAGAGCTGGGTGGTGAGCCAGGGGCAGACGCTGGGGCAGGATCCCTCGGTGGGGCCCTGCTGCTGAGCAAACACACCCGGGGTGGAGCCGGGCAGTGAACTGGTTTCGGATTCTTCGCACTGTGCAGCAGATGCTCTCGCACGCCCTCGAGGAGGCCCCCTGGGGCAAAGCCAGGCAGCAGACCCAAGATGGCTGCTCTTCACGCCCTGCAGAGGCCCCTGCACTCCCGCATGCCCCGAGGAGGCCCCCAGGGGATGGAGCCAGGCAGTGGACCTGGGACGGGCGCTCCTGGATGCCCTGAGGAGGCTCCAGGCTGGACCCTCCCCACTGAGCTGACACACCTGGCACAGCTATGCCAGCCTCGGAGTCTCCCAGTGCAGAGCCACCCTGCTAGCCTCCATCTTGGCTGGGTTAATTTGCATACAGCTGCTCTGATTGGCTGGTGGGTGTGGCCATGAGCAGAGGCTCAGCCAGCCTAGGCAGGCAGTTGCAACAGAAGCCTCTGGTTTGCTCTAGCTCTGTAGCTGCTGGCCTCCATATTGGCTGAGTTAATTTGCATACAGCCACTCTGATTGGCTGGTGGGCATGGCTGTGAGCAGAGGCTCAGCCAGCCTAGGCAGTCAGTTGCAACAGAAGCCTCTGGTTTGCTCTAGCTCTGTAGTTGCTGGCCTCCATCTTGGCTGAGTTAATTTGCATACAGCCACTCTGATTGGCTGGTGGGCATGGCTGTGAGCAGAGGCTCAGCCAGTCTAGGCAGGCAGTTACAACGGAAGCCTCTGGTTTGCTCTAGCTCCATGGCTGCCGGCCTCCATCTTGGCTGGGCTAATTTGCATACAGCTGCTCTGGTTGGCTGGGAGGCATGGCTTGGCTGGTGGGCGTGGCTTAGGTATCTCAGGCAATGGTCAATTTGCATATTACTCTTTTATTATATTAGATATATAATTTCATATTATGTATATAAATATAACTTTAAATAGTTAATCATACACATTTAAAACAGTAAAACTCTGATGACAAACATCAGATTAGTATTATTCTTTCTTTTACCCATTCCTCTTTGGGTGATGGGGACTCTGCTTTCATGCTAATAAACACACAGACGTTATCAATGTGAACACCTCATGGAAGATTAATTGATGCAATGAAAGGTGTAGAATTGTATCTTGTGAACACTAAGTTGAGACACAATCTCAGTGAAAAGCCCAAATTTCTTTGCTAGACAATTTCTTTAGTAGTCGAGGCAAATACCTCTGTTCTTAGCTTAGGTCTTTCCTCCTTCAGCTTGGGAAATGTCCCTGTGTCATTCCCCACCACAGAAGTGAAATTGAGACTTGATTCAGCAAAGGCTTTTTTGGGTTGTTTCTTAAAAAAATATATTTTTCTATACATACACAGTTCAAATTACCTACAGACAAAGAATTTGCTGACTCTTTTCTCATCAGGCTTCACAGAAAACCAGGGATATGGCACCTATGGTATTTTGAATACCACAGATGAAGACTGTGTGATAGGAACAATTTTTTAAAATAGTTTTTTAAAAAAATTTATTGACTTTTTACAGAGAGGAAGGGAGAGGGATAGAGAGTGAGAAACATCTATGAGAGAGAAACATCGATCAGCTGCCTCCTGCACACCCCCTACTGGGGACATGCCCTCAACCAAGGTACATGCCCTTGACTGGAATTGAACCTGGGACCCTTCAGTCTGCAGGCTGACGCTCTACCCGCTGAGCTAAACCCGTCAGGCTGAGATAGGGGCAATTTTTATTGACTTTTCTAAGGCATTTGCTTCAGCTGGCCATAAATTAACCCTACAAAACTTCAGGGATTTGAGGCCTTGTAGTGACTGCATAAAGTGGTTTACATTAACCGGAGGAATTGTACAGGAAAGAAAGCCGCGTGAGCACAGATTCCAGGGAATCACAAATGGGACGCCTGCGGGTGAATTTTATTTTCTCTGCTTGACGATTATCTTACGGTCTAATGTATTTTCTCCCCTGCACATGTTTGCTGATGATATAGTGTGATTTCACAGAGTAACACAGATGCCTTGGGATAGCCCAACAGCCTGCAGTCCAATGTATGAGCTTGTTTTTATGGTTTTTTCCCCCCCTCCAGAAGCTTGATTCAAATGAAAGCTGATGTCAAAACCTTAGTCTTCTGTTTCACTTCAAGGTTTCATAAATTGTGAGTCTCATTAATGATTCACAACAATGTAACAGTTCAGAACAGACCGAGTAAGCTTCATTTCTGGAATCGGGCCTAGCCTCCCTTCAGATATTTAAATAGCACGATTCTCTGTCTTTCAGTGCCCGTTAATTGTCTGGATGGGAAAGGGTTTCTGTTACTGAAATATGATCACATCAGCTCTTTTTTTTTTTTAGAGTAGAGAAGAAGCTGGCTCCGTGCCAGCCTAGATATTTCTTGGGCAATTGCTGTCCCAGTGCACCTGGTTTGACAGGTGTCTAAGTGTCTCTTAGAGCTTCTCAGGGGCTTGCATATCCCAGCAGCTGTGGAAGCTGATAAAGTCATTGTGAAGTAAAATCTGGGATCCTCAACAGGCAGAAGGCATCCTTAACGCCGGAGCCTGGCATGGGTGTGCTGGTGCCTCCTCCAAAGCCAGAGGCGGGAGATTGAGCATTGTACTCACTCCAAAATGTGCGCTTGCAAATCTGGCCTCTGATCATTACTTTAATTATCATAATGTATAAATGGCAGAGTCTGATGCTCAAAGGAGCCACTGAGATTGCTATTTTTCATGGAAGGAAAGAAAAATGTAGAAATTGCAAATTGTGGAATGATACATGCCACGGTCATTTGAATAACATTACATTTTTTTTCCCAAATAGGAAAATAGAGGCTCAGAAAATGTATATAATTTCCCAAGGCCATACAGCTATTTTTAAGTAACTGATTTATTATCAGAGAGATGGTCTGACAGTATCAGAAATGTAAAATATCTAGTAGGAAATATATCTAATGAGAATACAAGATAAGGTATGAAAAGAGACAGATTATAAATATTTTTTGGGAAAAGTGCTAAATTACCTATTACTTTTCTGTTCCTTTTTGAAAATATTGTATTAATGTTTACCTTAAAGATTGATAATATTCATCACAGTATTTAAATGTAATGCAGTAAATAGTGTGAAAAAATGTGGTCTTTCCTTGAAATGTAGAACTGTCTGCTGATTTGTGTGGAATATATCAAACAGTGTTAATTTTAACCCTGAAAGAAATGGTTACAGAGGTTGTGTGTGTGTGTGTGTGTGTGTGTGTGTGTAACAGTGTAATTGAATAATCTGCTGAAAATCAGACTTTTGAGTTCAGAAGATTAGACATCAGTATTTTTCCTCTAGAACTTAAACTAATGAAACAGAACAGTTGTTTTCATTTATGTTATTTTAGATATGATCTTTTATTTCTAACCCAAATCAAATTTCTATTTCCCCCCAAAATGATAAGTAAACTCACATTCACAAGATGATCAATAATACATAAAAGTGTTCTTTTGTTATGAAGTTTTTAAATCAGGGAAAATAATGATCATTTCTGAAAGTTCAGAAACCTGCAGGGCACTGAGGAATACCCTTGGTGGAGCTGTGTTTGTGTTTGTGTGCGTGCGTGAGTGCGTGCGTGTGCAGATGCAGTCCCCATTTTTCAAAAACATGTGGCACAAGCTCAGTTAGTTGGAGCATTTTCCCATACACAGAAAGATTGCAGATTTTATTCCTAGTCAGGGCACATATCTTGGTTGCAGGCTTGATCCCTTTTTGGGGCACATACTAGAGGCAACCAATCAATATTTCACTCTCACATCAATGTTTCTCTCTCTCTCTCTTTCTCTCTCTCTCTCTCTCTTAAATCAATAATGACATATCCTCAGGAGAGGATTCAAAATACAAAAATCATGTGGCATAAGTAATTGACAGTACTTCCTACAAACAAGCCCAGCCCCACTTAAAACACCCAGACAAAATCCCAAATCACTGAATGAAGAGTAGATGGGGGAGATGCATTTTTGCATTCTTTGCTTCACCACTGTTTGGTTTTGGCCTTCTCTCTTTTTTTCCTATCCTCTATTTTTAGCCTTCTTAATATTCAACCTCTTTCCTTTTCAGTTGAATTACAATTGGGGCTGTTTCACATTTACTACTTATACTTTGCTTTCCCGATGAATTGGCTGAAAATATTTTATTTTGTCATGTGTTTTTTTCTTATTCATAGGTTCCCTGGAAATCCTTTCCATCCTTTAAGGCAGTGGTTCTCAACCTTCCTAATGCCGCGACCATTTAATACAGTTCTTCATGTTTTGGTGACCCCCAATGATAAAATTATTTTCGTTGCTACTTCATAACTGTAATTTTGCTACTGTTATGAATTGTAATGTAAATATCTGATATGCAGGATGTATTTTGGCAACCCCTGTGAAAGGGTCATTTGACCCCCAAAGGGGTCGCAACCCGCAAGTTGAGAACTGCTGCTTTAAGGCATAACACTTTCTGTGTGAAGGTTTTCACAATCACCCTCCACAGCAAAGCATTGTCTATAATTTAAATCTTCATAGTTATTTATTCACACCAATTACAAAGCAAGTATACTATTTGGTAACAAAGCTTTCCTATGCCTTGTCGCCTCTATTGGATTGTGATTATGTTGAATGGAGCTGGGGTTGCATATTTTTAACTCAAAATCAATATTCAATAGCACTTTAAGCATAGTAGCCACATTGAAAAGTAGATGGCATTGATTCAACATGAGGTTGTCATCTGCCTTGAGACTCTGAAGATAGCATTTCCCAATTTTATAAATATTGAAATCCTATATAGAATGCACATCAACTTCTATATTGTCACATTGCAATGGAAAATACATATCTTGTCTTCCTTTATGATATTTATAAAAATATATAAATATAACAAGAGAACACTATCTTCCATAATGGCAAGCAAACAAACAAACTTGTCATTGTCAGGGTGTGATTTAATATGAGATATCTGCAGCTATAATTGCTGCTTTATATCATGAGTGTCAATTTGAACTAAACTGTTGTTAACGTCAGCCAAAATATATGAGGCATCTAGAAAATCATACTGTTGAACAATTAAGGGCTTAGAAGAGTTTAACTTCATGTTTATAGTTTCTATCTATATTTTTGTTATTGTTAAGCTAAGAAGCAATGCAAAAACTACATTCATCCTTAAAGTAGATGGGATTTCTAAAAGACGTTGGCAGCTCCAATTTGTCTTGTGAAATTTCAGTGACAACTGTGTGTTTTGATTTTGATTGGTGACATGTTTCTGAAACTTCCTTTGAAACATATCCAAAATGTCTTTTAGTGATCTTGGCATTTGTTGAAACTATGTATGTTTGGTATCTGTGTCTCTCTGTGTGTATGAAAGTTTATGTGTTTAATGCTTTCTAGAGATTCAATTGGTTAGCTGACCAAGTAGCTTTGTTCTTGGATAATTTTGTTTATTTCCTATAATATACCATATAGTCAAATGGAAATTTGGGGGTTGAAGCTGTGCAAGTGTAATAGAGCAAAACTTAATTAGTTTTCATAACATTGAGCCACCTCCTTGAATGTACTCACAGCTTCCTCCACTCAAAAATCTCATGAACAAATACATTCTATATTGCGTGTGTACTCTGTGAGTTCTGAATAAAAAAATTGACAGTGAATAGAAAAGTGAAAATGATAACTAAAAGTCATTTTCCAATGACTCTACAAATTAGTTATTATGAATTTATAGCCCCAAAGTAATTATGTCCTAGAAGAATATAGGCTTGTTGTACTTTTAAAACATACTAAAGAGTAAATTGTATTTCTGAATAAATGTTAATCCTGCCCATTTCAGTCTAATCAGATTTTGGTGATATTCCTCAGAATGTGTGGAATGTGCTTGCTTTGGAATTAAATGTTGGAATGGGGTGTCTGGTGTAGTTTTAAATGTAAACCTGAAATCCTGGATTAATATAGTGGGGGGAGAAATTGTGTGGAAGAGGGTAAAGGGTGAGAGTTGGAATCATTATTCTTAAGGTCATAACATTCTTTTAGTATGTGTAATTTAATGAATTACCTACATAGATGATACAAAATGATTGATCCTACAATAACCATCTTTTCTTATGCATCATTTTATTTCCCCATATTCTTCACAAAGACTTCTATTATAGTCACTATATGATTGGTATTTTCTTTAAACTGTTATTTAGAACAATTTCAATTGTCATACCATTTTTTTCTCATTATAAAACTGATTGAAAATCTTTTAATACAATGAAAATACTTTAAACATTATATTCTGGCATATTTTAACCTAACATATGGTTAAAAGTGTCCCACCCAAAGTTCATGTGTCGATGTTCTAACTTGCAGTACCTCAGAACATGACCTTACTTAAGGAGAGGCTGAATAGATCCTTCCCTCCATTTCTTAGAAGAAACCAAACTTTTTTTAAAAATATATTTTATTGATTTTTCACAGAGAGGAAGGGAGAGGGACAGAGAGTTAGAAACATCGATCAGCTGCCTCCTGCACACTCCCCACAGGGGGTGAGCCCGCAACCAAGGCACATGCCCTTGACCGGAATCAAACCTGGGACCCTTTAGTCTGCAAGCTGACACTCCATCCACTGAGCCAAACTGGCTAGGGCAGAAGAAACCAATCTTTTAAAAAAATATTCCCAGTAGATTTATTTATAATACCCCAAATCTGGAAATAACAAAGTCCATTTATAGATCCATAGATAAAGTTGTTATCCATAGAATACAATACCACTCAGCAATAAAAAATAATTAACAATTCACATACACATACATATTGAATCTCAAAATAACTGTGTGGCATGAAGGGAAAAAGTACTTGTTAAATAGTACATGCCCTATATGCTTACAAAATTATAAAAATATGAACTAATCTTGTAAACAAAGGAAAATAAATGATAATTTTGGACTGGGGAAGGCAGAAAGAGAAATTATGAATGGGCAAGAGGTAAATATAGGATGTGGCAAAAGTAAGTTTAGAGTTGTTGTATGGAAATTAGTACAATAATTAAAAAATAAAAATACAAGAATAAAGTCTTCCCTGGCCAGTGTGCTGCAGGTGGTTGGGCAACATCCTATGCCCTAAAAGGTCACTGGTTCCACTCCAGGTCTGGGCACATGCCTACCTGAATGCCCTGTAGGTGGCATGCAGGAGGCAACAGTTCCATGCTGCTTCCTCATATGGCCACTTCTCTCTCTGTCCCTTTCTTTCTTCCTAAAAAATTTAATAAAATATTTTTTAAAAAATATATAAAATACTTATTTTTTAAAAAGAGAATAAATTCTGTTTTGCATACTCACATCTGTAAGGCTACTTTTTAAAATTACTTCAAAGTTCTCTTTTTTTAATTTAAATTCTTTTGTTTGCCTGACTTTTTTGTTTGTTTATTTCTTTTTTTATCTTTAATTTCTTTATTGGTTAAGATATTACAAATATGTCCTCATCCCCCCCAATAACCTCCAACTCTCTCCCCACCACTCATGTCATCATCCCCCTGTTATCTGTGTCTATTGGTTTGGCTTATATGCATGCATACAAGTACTTTGGTTGATCTCTCCCCCATTCCCCCACCCTCCCCTACTTTTTCTCTGGAGATTGACAGTCTGATCACTGTTTCTCTGTCTCTGGATCTGTCCCTGTTCATCAGTCAATGTTGTTCTCTGTATTCCATGAATGAGTGAGATTATGTGGCATTTATCTTTCTCTGACTGGCTTATTTCACTTAGCATAATTCTCTCCAGTTCCATCCATTCTGTTGTAAATGGCAAAAATTCCTTCTTTTTTATTGCAGCGTAGTATTCCATTGTGTAGGTGTACCACAGTTTTTTAACCCACTCATCTGCTAATGGGCACTTAGGCTGTTTCCAGATCTTAGCTCTGGTAAATTGCACTGCTATGAACATAGTAGTGCATATATCTTTTCTGATTGGTGTTTCTAGTTTCTTGGGATATGTTCCTAGAAGTGGGATTACTGGGTCAAATGGGAGTTCCATTTTTTGTTTTTTGAGGAAACTCCATACTGTTCTCCATAGTGGCTGCACCAGTCTGCATTCCCACCAGCAGAGAATGAGGGGTCCTTTTTCTCCACATCCTCTCCAGCACTTGTTCTTTGTTGACTTGTTGATGATAGCCACTCTGACAGGTGTGAGATGGTACCTCACTGTCGTTTTGATTTGCATCTCTCGGATGATTAGTGACTTTGAGCATATTTTCATATGTCTCTTGGCCTTCTGTATATCCTCTTTTGAAAGAGGTCTATTTAGCTCCTTTGTCCATTATTTTGATTGAATTGTTTATCTCCTTTTTATTAAGTTGTATGAGTTCCCTATAAATTTTGGAGATTAAACTTTTATTAGAGATTACATCTGCAGATATGTTCTTCCATACAGTGGACTCTCTGGTTGTTTTGTTGATGGTTTCTTTTGCTGTGCAGGAGCTTTTTTATTTTGATGTAATCTCATTTGCTTATTTTCTCCTAAGTTTCCATTTTCTTAGGCGCTGTATTGGTACACATATTGCTACAACATATGTCTACACTTTTGCTGCCTATGGATTCTTCAAACATTTTTATGATTTCCCATCTTATATTTAAGTCGATTATGCATTTTGAGTTTATTTTAGTGTATGGGGTAAGTTGATCTTCTAGTTTTATTTTTGCATGTATCTGTCCAATTTTCCCAACACCATTTATTGAAGAGACTATCTTGATTCCATTTATATGCTCTTACCTCCTTTGTGAAATATTAATTGAGTCTAATGGCTTGGTTAGATTTCTGGGTTCTTGGTTCTGTTCCATTGGTCTGTATATCTGTTCTTGTGCCAGCACCAGGCAGTTTTGAGAATGATGGTTTTGTAATATAGCTTGAAATTCTGATATTGTGATCCCTTCAATTTCTTTCTCAGGTTTGCTGTGGCTATTTGGGGTCTTTTTTTATTCTAGATGAATTTTTAGAGAGTTTGTTATAGGTCTGTGAAGTATGCCATTGGTATTTTAATGGGGATTGCATTGAATGTATAGATTACGTTGAGTAGCATCAATATTTCAATAATGTTGATTCTTCCAATTCATGAACATGGTTTGTTCTTCTCATTAGTTTATATCTTGCTCCGTCTCTTTTTTCAATGTCCTATAGTTTTCTGAGTACAGGTCTTTTACCACCTTAGTTAAATTTCTTCCTAGATATCTTAATTTTTTTTTGCAATGATAAATAGGATTGTTTTTTAGTTTCTTCTTTCTGTGAGTTCATAATTGGTGTATAAAAAAGCCATAGTTTTCTGGGTGTTAATTTTGTATCTTGCTACACTGCTGAATTCATTTATTAAGTCTAGTAGGTTTTTGATGGAGTCTTTAGGGTTTTCTTTTACAATATTATGTATTCTGTGAATAATGAGTTTTACTTCTTCTTTTCCAATTTGGATGCCTTTTATTTTTTCTTCTTGTTCGATTGTTTTGGATAGCACTTCCAATACTACATTGAACAGGAGTGGTGAGAGTGGGCATCCCTGCCTAATTTCTGTTCTTAGGGGAAATGGTTTTAGTTTTTGCCAATTGAGTATGATGTTGACTGTAGGTTTGTCATATAAGACTTTTATTATGCTTAGTTATGATCCCAAAGGGTTTTTTGGACTTTGTAACATGCCTTTTCTGCATCAATTGATATGATTATGTGATTTTTGTCTCTCAATTTGTTTATGTGATATATTATATTTACTGATTTGTGGATATTGTATCAACCTTGCATCCCAGGAATAAATCCCACTTGGTCATGGTGTATAATCTTTCTAATGTAATGCCAAATCTGATTTGCTAGAATTTTGTTGAGGATTTTAGTATCTATGTTCATTAGGGATATTGGCCTGTAATTCTCCATCTTTTTAGTGTCTTTATCTGGTTTGGGGATTAGGGTAATGCTGACTTCATAGAAAAAGCTTGGAAGTGTTTCTTCCTCTTGAATTTTTTGGAATAGTCTGGAATAGTAGGAAGATAGATTTAAGTTCTTCTTTTAATGTGTAGTAAAACTGCCCTGTGAAGCTATCTGGCCTAGGGCTTTTGTTTGCTGGAAGTTTTTTGATGACTGCTTCAATTTCCTCCATAATTATTAGCCTATTCAGATTTTTTTTTTAATTTTTGTCATTGAATGTTGGAAGGTTATATTTTTCTAGGAATATGTCAATTTCTTCTACATTGGCCATTGTGTTGGAATAGAATGCTCATAGTATTTATTTATTTTTTTTGCAATCCTTTGTATTTCTGTGGGGTCAGTTGTTATTTTGCCTCTTTTGTTTCTAATTTTATTTGATTCTGCTCTCTTTGCTTCTTGTGAGCCTGGCTAGAGGTTCATCCATCTTGTTTATCCTTACAATGAACCAGCTCATGGTTTCATTGATCTTTTGTTCTTTATTATTTCCTTCTTTCTGTTAACTCCAAGCTTTTCTTGCTGTGCTCCTTCTAATTCTTTAAGTTGTAGAGTTAGATAATTGATTACCAGATTTTCTTTTCATTTTTTTTTTTTTGAAATAGGCTTGTAGAGCTATAAACTTCCCTCTCAGGACTGCTTTCACTGTGTTCCTTAAATTTTGGTTTGTTGTGTTTTCATTGTCATTTATTTACAGGCAAAATAAAATAAAATAAAATAAAAGCTGGGGAAGATTTTTATTTCTTCTTTGATTTCTTTGGTAACCCAATCATTGTTAAATAGCATGCTATTTGGCATCCAAGTGTTTTAATTATTTTAATTATTTTAATTTTAGTTTATTTCAACATGCCATTGTGATCTGAAAAGATGATTGGTATGATTTCTACTTGAATTTGAAGAGACTTTGCCTGTGTTTTAATATGTGGTCTATCTTTGAAAATGTCACTTGTGCACTTGAGAAGATTGTATATTCTGTAGCTTTGGCATGAAATGTTCTGAAGATGTCAGTTACATCTGTACTAGTGAGTCATTTAGAGTTGATGTTTCTTTGCTGATTTTTTGTTTAGAGGATTTATCAGTGATGCCAACAGGGTATTGAAGTTCCCTACTATGATTATATTGCTTTCAATCTCTCCCTTGATATCTTCCAGAAGTATTTTTTATGGATTTGTATGCTCCTGAATTGGGTGCATATATGTTTTCCAGAATTATATCCTCTTGTTGAATTGCTCTTTGTAGTATTATTAAGTAGCCCTCCTTATGGTCTCTTGCCATGGCTTTCACTTTGAGGTCTATTTTGTCAAATATAAGTTTTGCTACCACAGCTTTTTAAAATTTATTTATTTGCCTGAAATATTTTTTTTTCATCCCTTCACTATCAGTCTGTGTGAATCCTTTGTTCTAAGGTGGGTCTCTTGTAGACAGCAAATATATAGGTCATGTTTTCTTATCTATTCAGCTACCCTATGTCTTTTTATTGGAACATTTAACCCATTTACATGTAAAGTTATTATTGATAGGTATAGGTACTTGTCTGTTGCCATTTTTATTCTTCATGTCTGTGTTCCTTCTTCCCTTTCTATTTTTTCTCTTTTAAGCAGTCCATTTAGCATTTCTTGCATTGCTGGCTTGGTGGTAATAATCTCTCTTAACCCTTTTTTGTCTGTGAAGCTCCCAATTTCACCTTTAATTTTTGAATGATATCTTTGCTAAGTATAGTATTCTTGGAGTCATTCCCTTGTCCCTTGCTTTGCATTACTTTGTATATTTCATTCCATTCCCTTTTGGCCTCATCTGTTTCTGTTGAGAAATCAGTTGATATTCTTATGGAAGATTCCTCGTAGGTAACTTTCTGTCTCTCTCTGGCATCTTTTAAGATTCTTACTTTGTCGTTGATGTTTGCCAATTTAATTGTGATGTGTCCTGTTATCATTCTTTTTGGATTCATCTTGTTTAGGTCTCTGTGTGCTTCTAGAACTTGTTTGAATTTTTCTTACCAACACCAGGAAAGTTTTCTGTCATTATTTTCTCAGACAGATTTTCTATTCCTTGATAAGTTTTCTCTCCTTCTGGAACCCCTATTATGTGGATGTTGGTGTGTTTCATGTTACCACAAAGCTCCCTTACACTCTCCTCTGAATATTTGAGTTTTCTTCCCAGTTGCTGCTCTGCTTGGGTGTTTTTTTCTACCTTGTCTTCTAACTTACTGATGCAGTCCTGAGCTTGTTCTAGTCTGCTATTGAAACTCTACATTGTGTTCTTTAGTGCAGCTATGTTATTCTTCATTTATTCCTGGTTCTTTTTCATTTCATCTTGATCCTTATACATGTTGAATTTGTCTTCCATCCTTTTTAGTTTTCTTATAACCATTTCTCTGATTTCTTTCTCTGTCAAATCACTTGCCTTCATTTCATTTACTTCCTTTTCTGTTGATTCATCCTTTTCTTTTGAATGGGGATTGCTTCTTTGTCTCCCCATTTTTGCTATTCCTTTGTGATTGTTTCTCTGTATTAGATCAAAATGTCATGCCAGATTTTTTGAGTTTGTCTTATATAGTAGATATTTTGTGGGAGTCAGTGCCACATCTCTCTGGTCTTGGCTGGTCAATCTAGGGATGCCTCCTACTTGGGATATTTGGATTCTCTTGATATAGTTGGGTCTTGAGTGTTATTGTCATGTTCATGGATGGAGTCTCCTCTCAGGGTGTCTGGTTATGTGACTTGCTCTCTACCACATTTACCAAGCAGTACAAAATGCAACTCCACAAGACACGACACAAAGGGAGCAAAATATGAATGTACTCACAACACTGATAATCCCAATGTAAGTGACCACCAGAGAAAAGAGAATTAGAAAAGAAAAAAAGAGACCAAAAGTGATACTGAGAAAAAAAAATGTAAGAGAGAAAAGGGAAGAAAAAAAATATATGGGGAGAAAACACCACAAAAAAATAAATAAATAAACCAGATAAACCATAAAATGCAGACAACAAACACCTGTAAAGAAGGCAGAGAGTGAAATCTGTAGAGGCAGAACTTATATACATAAAGTAAGGTTAAGGTTAGGGGCAGAACTTATATACAGAAAGTAAAGTTAAGGTATTGAATGAATATGGGAAGGACCTTGGTTCAGTGTAGAGGAGGTGGAAAGAGAATGAGTGGATAAGAAGAAAAGTAAGAAAAATAAAAACAACTATCAAAATAATAAAATAAATAAATATATAAACAAAAAGATAAAACAAAAAATTTTTTTTTGAAAATTTATCTATTCATTTATTCATCCATTTTTGGAAAAGGAGAATAGAGGAGAGTGCAGGTAGGCTTGAGTTTAGTGAGTGAAACTAATTAAACAATTAGGAAAAGAAGAAATCAAGAAAGGAGAGGAAAAACAAGTATTAAAAAGCAAAATTGACTAGTGAAGAAAGAGAAAGGAGAAGGGTGTGTGGAATTGGAGTAGGGGAGAGGAAATTAGATATATGAATAAGCCAACAGAAACTACAGTAATAATAACATGTCAAGAAAGCATATAAAGAAATAAATTTTGACAAAGGATAAAAAGAAAGTAAAGCAAGAAACTAAAGCAGGGATAGGAGAAGTGAAAAAGTATTAAATAGGGAGAAGTGAGGAACAAAACGGTGGGAAAAAAGAAAAAAATAAGGTAAAATATGACAATAAAATAAAAATAGAATAAAAATAATATAAACAAATAAAGAAAAAAGATAAATAAAATAAAATGAAATAAAAAAGTGAAGTGTGATTTGTTTCAGTTGCATTTTAAAGACCCATGGGGGCTGGTTTAAGACCATACTTTTCTGTTCTCTCTGCCATTTCTCAGTTTTCTGTTAACTAGTTAGCATGGTGTTGAAGTTCCAAGAGATTCACTGTTCCTCTGATTGTGTCTATCTCCACAGCCTTGGCTACAAACAAGGTGGACCAATCTGCCCTCTTGGCCTGTTTGCCTGCTGTCATTCTTAATCTCTCAAACATCTGTTTCCGACAGGGCTATAGGTGGGGAGGATGTTGTATTGCTTTCCATGACTGGATAGCCTCTCTTCAACACAGTCCCTAAAGACTCTTCAGGACAATTCAGAGTTTTTGTGTCCTTTGTACAATTCAGGGTGTAGTCTGGTTGTTTAGCTGACTAGAGGCTGCTGGGAGGTGCTGGTTCTTCAGGAGAAAAATGGCTGCTTAGGTATGGAGGATCAGGAATGTATCAGTGTTAGATTCCTGGTCACCTTTCTCCTACTCACTCTCCTCCACATTCTCTTCCCATACTCAATAAGTTCATATCTCCACCTGCACCTCAGCCACAGGTGAGTGTTTGTATTTCAAAGGTCCTATGAACTGGATTTAGTGGATAAAAGCAAAGACAAAACAGAGGCCAAACAACTGCACAACTGCTAGTTTCTCTCCCCCTGGCCCTGAGTGGCTTGGGCAGCTCTTCAGGCTGCTTTTCTGGGGTCAGCCTCTCATGGCTGTGGATGTCTAGCTAGAATCCCCTGCTGCCACCAGCCCTCTGAACCTCCTTTTCACAGTCGGGTGCTATGCCTGTACTTGATACCAAGCAGCTTCCTTCTGTCCCTCTCATCATGTGGTCTCATGACTCTCTGCAGCTCAGATCCCCCATCCTCCCATTCTCCTGGTGTCCTCTGGCCTTCCCGCTGCAAATTGTCTCACTAGCTGTGTCTACTTCACTAATTCCAAGTGGATGTTATTCGATTTAGATGCTCCTTCTATCTGCCCCAGGATAAGGCTTAGACATGTCTGCCTATTCGGCTGCCATTTTTCCCTCTCCAAAACTAATCTTGCCAACATTTTTTTCTCAGACTTCCAGTCTCCAGAACTCTAAGACAATAAATGTATGTTTATTTATCCTTTTTTATTTTCATTTTTTCATTGTTGACAATATTACAGATGTTTGCCATTTTTCCCTCTTCATCCCTCCACTCAGTCCCTAAACCCAGGCTTTCACTACACTATTGTCTGTGTCCATGGGCTGTTTTTTAAAACCATTCAGTCTGTGATGCTTATTTTATCTTAGTAAACTAATATACATATTATTTCATATTATAGTGTACTACATTTGAGTCTATCTTAATAAATACTTCACAAAAACAGATATGCATATATAATTTTACAACTAGCCACCTACATTAACAGTGTACATTAAGTGTTTCCTTGCCATTTAAATAGTATTTTGTATTATGACTTTAATCTGAAATATGAAAGTCTACTACAGGGCTAACTCTATGTATCATCACTTCTCTAGATTCCTAGCTATTTACTGAAATTAAACTCTAGCTAACAAAGATTTTCTGGAGCTCATTTCTACTTTATCATTAACCTTATAATGCCCACCACATCTCAGTCCCTTTCAATGAACTAGTAAGAATTATACCTCTTACGTATATCAAGTTTCCAGGCTTCCTACATAGATGCGCAACACATGAGGTTGCTCAGGATATCACTTTTTCTAAGGGTCCTTCTAGGATTCTATGCTTGGTTTAATGCTCTGTTGTCTCTGTCTGGAAATTCTTAACAATTTCTGAAAAAAAAAGGCCTTGCATTTTTTGTTTGTGTGGGGAACTACAAATAACGTAGTCAATCCTGCCGAATTCTTCATCATCCCACTAACAGAGCATTCATTGTGTTCTCCCTGCTATGGAATTCTCAAATTCTACCTTGCCATTCCTTATTGTTATTGACTTCTGAATCTCCTAGGGTTTCTTTCTTTGGCAAATGCTTCAGACAGCTCTATACTGGGTGACATTTTGGATATTTCTGCTCCAATATTGGTTTCTTCCTTGGTGACCTACACTAGTTTTCATACTCTTATTTCACAAAATGCAATCATTTACAAGATTTTAAAAGTCTAGCTGTCATAATAAGAGAGGAGACAAAGACATAATGTTTGGTTAATAAAATTTAAAGAAGTAGGTAATTATTCATTTTTCCTACCATTACACTGGGATTGGTTGGGGTTTTAAATTGTGATAACAGAAGAAAAAGTATTATAAATTGGGTATGCAGGCTCTACCTGCTAGAATGCTTTCAGCTAAATACCAGAAAAATTAAACTAAATGTAGCATATTTACCAACTTTTTTATTATTCACAAACATTTGTCTATTCATATTTTTAGATGATAAGAAAAGAAGAAGTAGGCAGTATCCAAGGTTGATGAATTCAACAGTTCAAGGTCCTCCTGAGGGATCTTGGTGCTAGCTCTATCTATATTTCTACCTCTGACTTGTTCAACGTGTCGTGAACTTTCCCTCATGTTTATATGATAGCTGCGGCACTTCCATGCAAACCCCATGACCTATACTTAAGAAGAGAAAATTTATATTCTATAAATTTTATTTTCTTAACCAACAGCTCTTTCTGAAAAGTCCCACAGAAGTTCATCCAATGTCTATTAATTAGAATTGGGTCACATGTCATGACTCAACTGCTCACAATTATGGTAAATGAAACCACCATGATTGGTATAGGCCAACACAATTATTTTCCTAGATCTTGGGAGTTCTTGCAATCTACTTGGAACTGCTAGGGAGAGAATTGGGAATGGCTATTGATTAGGTAAAAAAAGGAGGTTTTCCCCCTCTCTTAAATTGCTAAACTATTTTAGTATTGGCATGGTAGATTAGAGCACACAGTTTTGTAATCATGTAGTGAATACATGGCAGTATGTGGGATGTCTACACTTATATCTAAATTTATTCCTGTCCTGAGGCACTTAGAACACATGAGGTAATTGTTGCTGAATGGCCATTCATACAAAGGGACAAATAACATGTGGATCTGCCTAGGGACACAACCAGCTAAAATTGGTCAGAGTCATGCAATATGCATCGAACCTGGTCAAGAGAGGAAGTTGGTCATAAGCTCAGGAAGAGTGTGTTTGGCTCAAGACAAAAGAATGAATGAGACTAGGTCACAGTGAGGACCTGGATAATATCTCTAACTCAGCTGAGGGTTTTTTCATTCTTAGCCTGTGGGTATTATCTGATAGATACTTTCTTTGTTGTCACAATATAAGAGTCTCTTTGGTGGTATAACAAGATGATTCTACCATAAAATAAAATAACAACAACAAAAAAAAAAGATCAGGAATGGTAAGAGCAGGTCCAGGAATTTTATTTTCTCAGCATGATTTTTCATGCAAGAAATGGGTGCACTATGACACCTTAGTGGCTGTGAATAAGGATGTCCGTGTTGGCTGACAAAATGTGAGAATCACAAGACACCTTAATTAAAGTCAGAAGCAACATTTGCAGTCAAGAATTTATGAAAATTGGGGTTGAAAAGAAACCTCTTTCTTTTTCTCTTTATATCTGGCTGTTTTTCAAAACCACAGGATAGAAACAGACAGTATTAGTAAAAAGGAAAATGTCTAATTGCAACACATTCATGGCAAATTATGATGAACATATTCCTGCAGGAGGTGATAAATACTTTATAGGGGAGTATTCCTAATCCATATTCAGTGAAGTAGGTCTAAATATTAGGCCTTTAAGCAAAGTGTCTAGAAAATGCCCCCTTTCCTTTTGTGAATATATTAATTAGGATACATAGGGCCTTCTTTTAGGTGGCGGTAGGTGGCAGCAGGTTGAGTAGCAGTTTTACCTTCTGAGTTGGTTCTAATTCCTGTACCATATTTTTTAGAACAACTAACTAGTTGAGCATGCATCATGAAACTTCCTGAAGCATAAGAAGAAGAAGCAGAAGAGTTCAAGCCTGAGCATGAGGTGGTAGAGTGGAGAATGTAGAGTAGGGAGGTGAAAACTAACATTTTCTGGGATCCTACTGAGATTTTCTGATAAATGACCCACCTGACACCAACTGTCTTCACTTAATGAGTCTCTGAAAAATAATATACTTAAGATATTAATATTATTAAATATTTTATATGTATCAGATTTTTTTAATCAAATCTGGTTTTCTAGTAAACTGCTGCTGGTAGCTGATAATTTGCCAGTATCTTACAGATATCTTACAGATATGCATCTGTAAGAATTTTTTTTTAACTTTCTGTCTGATTGCATTCTTTTCATATTTATCATCTTTCTGTGAATATAATGATTGTATCTTAATCAAGTATTCATTTATTTTAGTATCTTAATCTGTATTCATTTTTATATACTCCATCTTATTTCAGAAAAGATTTAAGTAAGATAAAGTAATACACTTATGCATTGCAAACATGACTTAGGATTTTTTATTAAAAAAAACACACAAGGTAAAATCTGTCATATCATTTACTAGAAATTTTCCAGGCTGTTTTTCTTTTCTTTTTAGGTTGCGCATGCTCTAATTATTG
>PVJC01011406.1:0-41648 GCA_004026665.1 Murina feae | reverse complement strand
ACTCAGCTATATGCCCTTGACTGAGAATTGAACCTGAGATCCTTTGATGTGCTGACACTCTAATTACTGAGCACACAGACCAAGCCAGAGTGACATTATTTATTTAGTGACATATTTCCTATTTTACATATCTAGATAGATTGATTTATCAATGAGATATAAAAATTATAAAAATACCAGTTAAGGTATATAAAAGAAACATTCTTTTTAAAGTTATGAATTTATTAATTTTTATAAATATGTGTGATACAGAGGTGAAGATGATGGCTACCAAGCAGATACATATAACTGTTTAAAACTCAAAACAAGAATTAAGATCAGAAATGTTGATTTGGAATCTCCTTATATTTGTAGAAGAATAATATGTAATTTCAATTGCTAAGGGAGAAAGTGAAATGAGAAAAGCAAGTTGTTAAAGAGAAGAGGGAGTCAAAGACATAGGGAATGGAGTTGGGTTACTATTGAACCTGGGAAGAGGCAATTTACTTAATTCTGGGAAGGTAAAAATGGGTGTGGGTGTATTTAAAGAAGGAGCTGAAGGAGGTGGCTATTAAGAAAGATTGGATTAAATTATCACAATTTTTTGAGTGAGTAGGGAAAAGGTTTTTCTAGAGAACATGATGGGAGAAGATGGAATGGGAATGGGGATCAGAAATGTGAATATTTGAAATTACTTTAGATAGCAATGGGATTAGTATAAAGTTAAGAAAAATTAAAATAATTAACTAAAGATATATTCTCTCAATTTACAGAATCATTCAATCTGACCTACTGCAAAATCAGTCTTCTCTATTCATTTTCAACTTTGAAGATGTTAAAAGGAAAAAGAGATGGTATCATTTGTTTAGTTTTATATTTGTGCTAGCAGTATATGACAGAAAGTAAAAAAGAAATCAGAGTCTATGTGAGATACAAATGATGAACCTGTTTAAGTTAAATCCAAGAACAAGAACAAAACACAGTGTTGGCTGAGAAATTGGAATAAAGTGGTTCGGTTACTCCAAAATCCCATTTGTCAATATAGAAGAAAAATATAAATAAGAGCATAACTTAAGCATCATGACATATTTATAATGAGAATGAAATATAGGGGTTAAATATTGCAAGTAGAGCAATTCCACATTTTAATTACTTCAAATATAATGAAAAATGATTATATGATGTAGAGATAAATTTGTCATTAAAAAAGTCAGTACTCGCCCTAGCCAGTTTGGTTCAGTAGATAGAGCATTGGCCTGTGGACTGAAAGGTCCCGGGTTTGATTCTGACCAGGGGCACATGCCCGGGTTGCAGGTTTGATCCTCAGTAGGAGTCATGCAGAAGGTAGCCAATCAGTGATTCTCTCTCAGCATTGATGTTTCTATCTCTTTCTCCCTCTCCCCCCTCTCTTAAATCTATATATGTATAGATGTCGGTACTTTGATAGCTTGTGGTATTGAAAGAATAATCCATGTTAACATTAAATTACTCTAGGACTGTCATGTAGAGAGCTTAGTACATGAGCCTCAGTATATATGAGTATTTTTTCCTCACCTAATCATGTAACTTACATGATCCAGGAAGTCCAGAACACACCTGAAACAGTTAGGATCTTCCATCCTATTATTTCTATCCTAAGTATAATTTCTAGAGTCAAAATCTTAGAATTATGTAAAGAATTTGGGCCCACAGGTTGGTGTGGCTTAGTGAGTAAGCATCAAACCATGAAGCAGGAGGTCACTGTTCCCCATCAGGGCACAGACCTGGGTTGTAGGCTCAATCCCCAGTAGGGAGCATGCAAGAGGCAGCCCATCAATGATTCTCTTTCATCACTGATGTTTCTATCTTGCTCCCCCTTTCCCTTCCTATTTCAGAAATCAGAAAAAAAATTTTTTTTAAAGAATCTGGGCTCAAGAGTATTAAAGTAATGAGGATTTATGAAGATTATGGTGATGAAAGTATAAAGTAAATGTGAAAAATTATAGAACTGATAAAATTAAGAATTAATATTGGCTATTATTATTGTTAATAGGGGCCTTGTGGGAGGAGACCAGGCTAATCAGGGGAATCCAACAGCCCCATCACCCCATTGCTGTAGCCACTGCCAGTCATCATAGCCACCAAGGTGTTTTCATCAACACGGATTCCAGTCCCTTCACCATGAAGAAATGACAGCTTTCTTTAGGCATTTTCAAGATGTGTATTTCATAGGATATAACCTTTCTTTCTTTCTTTCTTTCTTTCTTTCTTTCTTTCTTTCTTTCTTTCTTTCTTTCTTTCTTTTTTTTATCCTCACCTGAGGATATGTTTCCATTGATTTTTAGAGAATGTGGAAGAGAAGGGAAAGACAGAGAGAAACATCAAAGTGAGAGGAACACTTTGATTGGTTGCCTCCTGCATATGCCCTGATCTGGGCCCCAGCCAGGGAGGAGCCTGCAACCCAGGTACATGCCCTTGGTCAGAATTGAACCCAGACCCTGCAGTCAGCAGACTGAGGCATTATGCACTGAGCTGAACCGGCCAGGGCAGGATATGATATTTCTTAGCCCTCCAGCAGTGGACCTTCATTTTTTTTCTCCAGGAGTGTGGTGGAAAAACCCTAGATCACCTTTAGGGATTCTTACCACCCAAGTTACTAAGAATATTACCAGTGGCATACAGGGAGCTTAGCCAATGAGCATTAAGAAAAGGTGTTTCCTCTGTAGCTGACTCCAGTCACCGGCTCTACCCCTGCCCCTCCAATCCCAGCTCCACCCCTGCCCAGGCCAGTAACCTCTGGCTGAGGCTTCAGGCTTGGGCAGAAGACCCCTAAGCCTCTCTGATCACTGGCTTCACAGAGCCCAGGCCTCTGTGATCACCAGTTCTGATCCTGCCCCCTGCCATTGCTGGCTCTGCCCTTGCCCCATTGGCAGCCTCTGGCTAAGGCTACATGTCTGGGCAGGGGACCCCCAGGCCCCTGCTTTGCTAGCTCCACCAGTGCCCAGGCCCCTGCAATCTTCAGCCTTGCCCCTGCCCTGGCCTGAGACCTCTGGCCCAGGCCTTATGCCTGGATAGGGCACCCTTATATCCTTCCAATCACCGACTCCACCCTTGTCCCCTCTGATCACCAGCTCTGCCCTTGCCCATGCCTGAGGCCTCTGGTGAAGGTCTCTGGCCTGAGCAGGGGACCCCCAGCCCCCTCTGATCACCTGTTCTGCCCCTTGGGCCCCCTGCCTCCCCCGCCACCTGCCTGGCTAACAAGCCTGACCACTTCAGTGGTGGGGCTGAACCTGCCTGGGTGCCATCATCTTGTGGCTATGGGAATGGCCATCTTTGTGACAAAGTGATGCCTAATTTGCATATTACTCTTTTATTAAATAGGATGTGGCTATGGGCACTGCCATCTTGTGGCTATGGAGGCAGCCATCTTTGTGATGGAGTGATACCTAATTTGCATATTACCCTTTTTTTTTAGATAGGATTATTAGTGCTGCTGTTGATATTTTTATTATTCAGCAACCAGGTAGGGACAGTAGTGTTATTTGAAAGTGATCACTGGATATTTTGGAATATTGTCTCTTACTGAATTGGGACATTGGTTAATGACTCTCTGAAAGGCCTCTTGCTTTTCTTTTGCACAGAGCATGATAGGACTTATTAGGTTAATAATAAAAATTGAAAAATGCAGTGAGACAGCAGGAAAAAATTATTCATTAGGGAGTCATCTTAACTTTAGAATTCATGGGAAAATGGAATGGGAAATCATGGAGTCACTTTTGTTCCTTGAGATATTTTTGTTCATTAGTTATGCTGTGTTCTGAGACAAATAAAGGCAATTATTGTTTATTTTAGGGAATGGAAAGAATGAAGTGGCTAAGATGGCCCTGAGAGACTGTGATTGAGCACTAATCAGCATCTGGAACTCCCCCAGGCCCACACACAGCCCTTTTTCCATAGCCTCCTCAATACTATCTCATTTCCTAGACATGAGAATCTAGGAGGTAATTTGACAGCTCTGGAGAGACTCCTGCTCAACCTTGGAGCCATAGGGAATAACCTTGCTCAGAGATCTATGAAACTCTCCATGGAATGGTTTGGGGAGGGGTTTTGGAGCAGCTCAGAAAATAAAATTCCTCATGTGGAAGGTGGCAATGGTTTTGCCAGGAGAACTTCTGATTTTTAAAGAATCCTCTCCCAGCTGAAGATACTCTTAGCAACCAAGTAAGTTTTAGGGCAAAATCAAAGGGTAAAGTTGGTCTCTCAAAATAATATTGTCAGATATCATCACTGAAATTTCTAATTGTTCCCCAACCATTTCTTTCCTTTCCCCTATCTCTTATTTCTTTGTTCTCCCCCCGCCCCAAGCACTCCATGTTCTTATATTCTTGCTCATTCACATGTGCTTTAAGGGAAAGAAGTGAAGACAACTTCTTTAACCTCATGATGAATAGGTCACTTTCTGCTTTAGAAATTAGGGAACCACCATTCACTTGAACTAACTAATATAGAAATAAGGTAAGTGTCACCTATGGAATACTGCATATTGGTTAGACATTAGACTTTAAAAATTCTTTTCATGTAGAATGATTGTAGTCTGAGAATTCCCTGTTGTGAAGCTAAATTATCTCTAATATCCAGTGAGGAGTAGTTACTATAATTAATCTCTAGAACAGGAGGGTTTTTCTTCCTGTTTCCTCAGGTCCTCCCTGTCTATCATATATCCTGGCCTAATGAAGCACTAATCAGAAAATTAAGATCAGTTCCTTATTCTATTGACCACAAATACCCTAGAATGCCTAGAAACCTGGAAGTTTCCATAGTACTAATAGCAAATGGAACTCTGTTTGCTACTATTCACACAACAAAATTGGGAAATTTCATTGTTCACCTGCTCTTTCAATCTAGGATATATAATTATGTCATGTAACAAGATACAGAGAAAACGCTTACGCAGTGTATTTTTTCATAAATGTGGCAGTAGGGACGGCAGAGAGTCAGGTCTAGATGAAACTTTTAAAGGAAGAACCTAATCTTCAGGGGACAGACTTGAACTCTAAGGCACAGTTATTGTTCGAATGACATGTTACACTCAGTTTGGGAGTCAGTATAGGGGCCCTAGAGGAGATCTGGAAGACATGTTCATGTTGTCAGAATCATAACAAAATCTAAAGACCCATATCAGGGAGTAAGAAATTTGTGAGGAATGGAGTTCTGACTTGGTCTTCTCTAACTGAATCCCTCAAGCCTTGTTACACTTGGTTGCAATTTTTCTCAACAAGGCTCTGTTTCACACCCCCCTCCCCACCTTCTCATCTGTTTTGATACTAAGGAGGTGTTTGACTTCAGGAAAGCTTCAATTTCTTTATTTGTAAAATGTGAAATGGATCAACTTTTACTTCTGCTATTTGCTGGATTTCTGGTTTTCTCTTATTATTCTTTTTCTCCCCTTCGCTCTCCTCATTCTATTTTCTCCTTCTCTCTTTAATTTGTTTACCTCTTAAACTTTTCTCTCATTTCAGCTCTTTCCTATAATTATTTGAAAAATTTAATTTTTTTCTCACAAACCATCAAAATACACAAAAACAAAGACAACAATTTAGTGGAAGGACAGAAAGTGTATGCTGATAGTCTATATATTTGTATTACTGTCTTTCATAACAGCAATGGAAAGACATGCATATTTTATATAAAAGGGAAAAATATGCTAAAGTTAAAAAATGGCTATGGCTGAGGAGATCTGAATCAGAAATCTTTCAAAGGAAATCTGATTTCAAATATAGTTTTAATATGTTTTTTGATGCATCATGAGCAGGGGCATCTAGAGGTGTACACATCTCTGGGGTTGCGACGACTCAATATTTGTAGGGCAGAAGGTAGATTATTAAAAAGTTACAAGAGCAACAAAGTTAAATATTATTCTTGTTGATAGATGAGAATCTATTGATTTTTACTTCTACTAACTGCAAATAATTCTGACCAAAAAATACAAAACAGAAAAACAAAACAAAAGATGAAAAAAGAAACAAAATCAAACCCATTAGTATACTGAGAACATATGAAGAAAACTTTTTATTCCAAGTAATCATAACTGAAAGTACATATTTTGTTTTCTGAGGTTTTTGCATTTCTAATCCTCACATTGTCCCTACAGGGTATTGGTATTGTTCACGTATTACATGTGTAAGGCTATCCTGAGGAGCAGGGGGGACTGGAATCTGATTTTAAGATGTGTGGGTCTACATGCCTCTCAGCCAATTTGATGCCAATCAATTGTTGAAGGGAACTGATGAGTGTGTGAAGGTTGAGAGCTTCTCAAAGAGAATCTTCTCTATCTCTGACTGGCATTCATGTTAAAAGTTGAATGACCCCATCAGGCAGCCTTTTGGAATAAATATAGTTACTGATTCTGATAACATGAGCATTCCTCTAGATCCCTACTAAGGCCTCTAAACTGATATCAGTCAGAGTGTAACATGCTATTCTGAATGATTGGTCACTGTGCCTTAGCAGTAGGATTGTCAAATGATCTTGGTTAAAAATAAAAAGGCTTCAGGTAACCTCTGGGAGTCTCACTTTTTTTTTGGAAAATAAAGCTACTTTATTATTAAAAATATTTTTATTGATTTCAGAAAAGGAAGGGAGAGGGAGAGCGAGACAGAAACATCAACAATGAGAAAGAATCATTGATTGGCTGCCTTCTGCATGCTCCACACAGGATCATGCCTGCATGTGCCCCGACCGGGAATTGAACTGTGACCTCTTGGTTCATAGGTTAATGCTCAACCACTGAGTGATGCCAGCTGGGCTAAAGTTACTTTAAAAAGAGAATTGCTTTCCTAAGTGTAATTTGCTTCCTCTTCCCCTAAAATTTCACTAGATAAAGATGACAAAAACATTTTATTAGCTAAAATTAGAAATGACTGTATGAGGTTCCTGGGATGAGAATGATTCTGAGGCCACATTCAGGCTCAGAGTAAACAAAGGAGGGTTATACTAAAATAGAAGCATAGACATGTGCACTAAGCATTTCTAACCCTGTACTACATACAAGATTCTTTTCCTTCATAAGAGTTCTGGGCATTTCCTTCATGATTGTGATGGGTGGGAATGGAATCCTTTAGGGGAGCAAGTAATTCATATTTTATATGGATTTTGTCTTAGTTATTGTGTACTCAGTTTTCTCAACAGGATATACTTTGGAGTAGTAATTTTAGGAATTTAGTTCGCTCTTAAACTCTCCCTGCCCCATGTAAAAATAAAATGGTTCTATTCACAGGGAAGTCAGATTCTAATATCCTGTTAATACCCATGACTGTATTTTCAGGAATCCATCCATCAAGATCAAGCTCCCTTCCCACGCCTATGTCACATTGGCTTCATGGAAAATAATAACTACTCCCACTTTCAACACCTTTATTTTGTCTTAACTGGAATTCCGGGGCTTGAACAAAAGTACTACTGGATGGCTTTCCCACTGGGTGCTATATATGTCATTGCCCTCTTTGGCAATGGTATCATCATCTCTACCATCAAGTCTGAATCGTCCCTGCATATCCCCATGTACTATTTTCTGTGTATGCTAGCATTGGCAGACATGGGACTTGCCCTCTGTACTTTGCCCTCGATGCTAGGCATATTCTGGTTTAACTACAAGTTTATAGCCTTTGATGCCTGCCTTGTTCAGATGTACTTCATCCACACCTTCTCAGCCATTGAGTCTGGTGTGCTGGTGGCCATGGCCTTTGATCGGGTCGTGGCAATCTGGAACCCCCTGAGGTACAGCACCATCCTAACCAATGGCGTAGTCTGCAAAACAGGGGCAGTCATCTTGACAAGGGCAGTCTGTGTGGTCTTCCCTGTGCCTTTTCTTATCAAGCGACTCCCCTTCTACCGCTCCAACATCCTGTCCCACTCCTTCTGCCTCCACCAAGATGTCATGCGCCTTGCCTGTGCCAGCACCCGTGTCAACAGTCTCTATGGCCTCATTGCTGTCATCTTCACCAAAGGCTCTGACTCCCTCTCTATCCTCCTCTCTTATGTGTTCATACTCCAAACAGTAATGAGAATTGCCTCAGGGGAAGGCCGGTTGAAAGCACTCAACACCTGTGTTTCACATATCTGTGCTGTACTCATCTTCTACGTGCCACTTATTGGGGTGTCTGTCATTCATCGTTTTGGAAAGCACCTTTCGCCACTAACTCATGCCCTCATGGCTAATGCCTACCTTCTTGTACCCCCTGTCCTGAACCCCATAGTCTATACTGTGAAGACCAAGGAAATACGAAGGAAGATCACCCAAATATTTGTTAAAACCAAGATTACTTCAGAGAGTTAAGGTCTGCCGATTTGAGAGAGAATCTATTCTTTGAAAACTCAATTATGACTATGACAAATAAAGGTTTACATTTTTTTACACATCAGTGTGATTTGAATTGGGCCAAAGGAGATTTCCCTGATCTCAGAGCATACTTTCCTGTTCCTGGGTCAATCTGTCTTTTGCTCAGTATAGAAAGAGTAGAATCTATAGAAACTGTCCAATGTTCTGCTCTTTAGCCCTGAATTTATGAGTTGACACATAACAGCTGAAGACAGAATATTATTAATTTCATTTTGAAATAACACTTTGAACAGAAAGAGGCCATTCGTTTTATGCTTTTAACATTAAAGCTCATTAAGTTGATTTAATTTAACATTCTACATCAAGAGTTATGAATGGCTTCCATTAGCTCATGGGAAAGAAACAAACTATACTCATTAAATAATAAGAGAACACCTAGTGATGATACATTATTAAATAAGATATGAATCAGAAAAATGATCAAATTTTAAAATTAAGAATATAAATGTATACAATCGAGCAGGGGCCATGTTGCATAATTTGGGATTGGAAGATTAAGGGTGAGTTTAACTCTTCCGTGTGTGACACTGAGTATTAGTTCTCTTACTTTCTCTTTACTACAATTTTTAATTTTGAAAATGGAAATATCCCTTGGTTTCCAGTGTTGTTACAAAATTAAATTTAATCATATAAATACAATTATTTGTAAACTTTGCAGTGTTGTGCACCTACAAGAAGTGTCCAAAAAATCAAATGTAAGAATTTAAGAGAACATATATTTATAGATTGGCTATTAGGTAAAAGACAGTGTCAGTCTTTATATGTTATCTCATTTGTTAATTATAGCATCCCTATAAGGGAGAGTGTTGTGTGCTCTTTTCAGATGAAGATATCAAAGCACAAAGTAGTATATTTGTTGGCCTAGGCTCATATAGACAGATTTCTTGGAGAATTATGGATATCATGTATAATGTGGGTGATAGATAAAATGGGATAGGCAGAGTACAAGAGACACTCATAATAGAGGTTTAAAAATCATTATGGATATTGATTGAAGATAAACTACCTACATAAAGTAGAAGAAACAAAGGCACATGTCTTTACATGGACCAAGTGACTTTTTCAAAAAATATTTACTGTTTTGTTGTTAAAACTTAAGACAAAAGATTCTTTGTGACTTGAGTGGTGAATGTAATTATCTATTACTCAAATCAGTAGCTACTTAGATGTTTTCTAAGGTAGTCTCTAGCCCAGTTAAGATTAATTCAGTAAGACTATGAATACAAGAAATAAGAATTTCCATTTAAATACCACAAAGAACTTATATGCATAGCCCATGGACACATGTAATAGTGTAGTGAAGACCTGGAGGGGTGAGTAGGGGCTGAGAGGAGGGGGTTAAAATGGGGGTGGGTGGGAGATATCTGTAATAGTATCAATAAGAAAAATCTATTAAAAATAAATACTGCTTTTGGGTTCAAGAGGCCTTACTGACTTAATCTTAATTCATAAAAGTTATCTTTATTAAAAAAAACATAAGCACATTGCAGACATGCAACAAAATCATAAAGTATAAAACATCATTTACATATTCTGGACATTGTGAGGAGAGTTGAGGTTTACCCCTCCTGGAGGCACAATCACAGTCCTGAGTCTGGAGCAGGGACCAGAGCCCAGGACTACTCTTGTTGTTAAGAGGCTAGGTCTCCGTCTGTTCTTTCAACAGGGGGAAAGGTCCTTAGAAGCAGTGTAAAGTGACCAATATCCTCAGGAGAAGAAGAAGTCTCTTTGAGAACTTTCAGGTCTTGGGTGTTTTCACCGATATGTGATACTTGAAATTTAAGCTATGCCAAAATTTTCTAAATCACACTCTACCTTTTAGAGACAGATAGAAGTACCCTTCATAGCCATTATCTTTGGTGTCACATAAAGGGTGACCTCAGAAACAAGTGTACTGGTAAAGGAGTAGGTAGGTTTCTCTATGTCCTTTTCTGTCCCTTTTCTTCTTTAAAGATAAAGATGATGATAGCCACAGCAACGGCAGCACTGGCAGTAGTAATATCTGCAATACCATCTACTAAATAACTACAGTAACTGGTGTTTTAGACATGGTCTTATTACTCCCAGAATTATCTCTAGGGGTGAATACAGGGTGGGACAAAAGTAGGTTTACAGCTGTGAGTATATGAAACAGAGTTTATTCTTGTATTATTTTTATTAGTCATTGTATTATTTTTCATATGAACAACTGTAGACCTACTTTTGCCCCACTCTGTATATTGAGGGCAAGGGCTTAGGTGTCCTACACCTTTGGGTTTATGTTCTGGCTATACCACTTATTATCAGTGTAATCTAAGCAATATATCTAATTTATTTAATACTAATTGTTTGAATCTACAGAACCTGGATTGGACTGTTATTTATTTTATAAAGTTATGGAGATTAAAGGAGTTAATGCATGTATGGCTTAACTCAGGGCCTGGAAGTAATAATTATTGAATAAATATCAATTGGTATTATTATTATTTATTATTATTATTCTAAATTGAAAAATATACACTGAGACATATAATATATATGTAGCTTAGTTAAGTTCACATAGTAAGTAAGTGGGCACAACCACAATTTAAAAAAATTGTTTTGATTGATTTTTAGAGACAGAGGAAGGGAGAGGGAGAGAGAGAGAGAGAGAAACATCAATGTGGGAGTGAAACATCATATGCCCTGACTAGGAATTGAACCAGCAATCTTTTGGTGCAGAGGACAAAACCCAGCCAGCTGAGCCACACCCACCAGAGCATACACAGCCACAATTTGAAAACACATCATTACTCCAGCTTTGAGATTAATAAGCAAGGAACTTTAAATAATTGTAATTCATTCAAATAACTCAAGTTAAAGGAGGATTGAGGGGAGAATATTTAATTTATTAATTAGAAGGAGGTCTGAGCCATGGAAAACACAGCTTTCATATAGCAATGGAAACAAAAGTCAGATTACAGGATCTAGAGAAGGTATTGCAATGTGGAGTACATGTTCAGATTGCCTATAAATAATTTATATTTTTTTACTTTGCTACCCTATGACCCCATGAGAGAATGAGAGGATGATGACATTACAGGGCACTTTCAGCTAATTGTTTCTGTTATCACAGTTTGTGAATATTGGAAATATAGTTGGTCTTTATGCTTAGCCCAGTGATAGTTTTCAAGGAAATAAAAAGGAAACTGTACAAGGAAATAAAAAGGACACTCCCTAATATATTTATATTCTACTAGATGCCCAGTGCACAAAATTTATGCATGGGGCAGGTGTCCCTCAGCCCAACCTGTACCCTCTCCAATCTGAGACTCTTGAGGGGATGTCCTCCTGCCGGTTTAGGCCTGATCCCACTGGCAGTCAGACATCCCTCTCACAATCCAGGACCGCTGGCTCCTAACCATTCACCTGCCTGCTGCCTGATTGCCCCCTAACCACTCCCCAGCTGGCTTGATTGCCTCCAACTGCCCTCCCCTGCCAGCCTGATCTCCCTCAACTGCCCTCCTCTGCTGGCTGATAGCCCCCAACTGCCTCCCCTGCTGTGACCTGCCTCCTCCCCCGGGACCCGCCTCCTCCATGCCACATGGAGACATGGAACTCCCAGGCCTCACTGTGTGGAGTGGCTGCTGGGCCCTGATTCTGCTTTGCACACAGCCATCTTGTGGCAGCCATCTTGTGATGACGTCACTCATGAGGACCACTTAGACTTTTATTAGTTTAGATTTTATTCATTGAAAAGTATATACATATACTCCTATACTACTGTCTTATGTATATGGTAACATGTTAAGAAAAATATTTTGAAGGATGGGATAAAATTAAATACAAATAAAATTTCTATTATTTTCTTTTTGTAGGCAAATTGATGATAGGTTCTGTTTGAGATTCATGTTTTCCATTTATATAGCATTAATATTGAGGCCTTGACTGATATTTGCATTCCACACACACCAACAATTTTCAGTAATTTCCATGGAAAATGCAAACTCTATATCAGTCTTGCAAATTTATTTTTAATCTGCCTCTCTGTCTAGTTTCATTTTAGCAAGATGAACCTCTTACTTACTTAAAGATTCAGCAATATTGATTACCAGCTTATCTTTCATTAATCTGAATCTTAAAATCACAGTTTCCTTCGGTCTCTCTAGAATTTGTTTGGAAGCTTAGGAAACCTTGATACATGAGTTGAGTTTCAATTCACAGGCTTTACAATAAACAGATCTAAATTTGAATCTAGCTCTGTTTCTAACCTACTTAGAAACTGTGTGTCTTAGAATAAGTTACTTAACTGCTCTAAATCTCATTTCCTCCATGTGTCAAATGTTGATAACATTCTCAAGGATTGTTGGGAGATAATATATAAAGGCACCTAGCATTATTAGTTATTATTAACAAATTAAATCTGATATTGTCATGTAATGCCTACATGACTTATAATTGTATACATATTTCCTTAAAGAGAAAATGCCAGGGTTGAGCAGAAAATTGGTAGGTCTTGAATAATGACTGAAATTCCATTGGTGTTAAGTGTATATTTATTGAATGAGTAAATAATCCCTCTACCAACTTTATTGTGTGATGATTAATAAAATACTCAAAGCAGGTATTAACATCAATACAAAGGTATATTGCATTTGACATACTCATCCTCACACTGTGTGCACTGCTTTCTTAAAGTTTTTCCTAGTGCTGAAAATTTTCATTTGTCCTCATATGTAGCCCAGCAGTAATTTTACTTGGTAAAATTTTGCTGGATTCTCTAGTACACAGCAAAATAGATTTTACTAATGCTGAGAATATCTGTAAGGTCAGAATACCTATCATTCTATTAAATATATGACAGAAAACTAGAACTTTTATAAATCTGTAAAGAAGTAATGTCCTTAAAAGAAGAGGTATAAATTAAGTAACCACAAGTGTATCGGTTTCAATTTTATTATAGGCACTTTTTATCCAATCAACATTAAAACATAAAACAAATCTAATTCTGTAACAGTTTTCTTTGCTCTATTTTAAGAAAAAATACCATCTCAGAAATCCAGCCTTTAGCAGTGCTCTAGGACGTCTATATTTCTTTTAATGTAATTATTATTTAATTGATAATTAAAGAAACATTACTTAACATTATATGAATAAACATAAGCATTATCTGAATAAACAGGTGATAATTTATGACATCACTGATGCTCATCTTCAGGTTCAAAGAAGAAATATTATGATGTTGATTAAATTAGATTTTGCATGTAATTTAGCAAAATACAGTCTACACATTCCAAAATGGAGTGTATACAGACCAAGAATGACATGTGTTGTATCTTTACCCACAAGCCTTGCCCACCCTTTCATTTTACCAGATGTATATAATTTGACTGCCTTGTAACTGCTGAAAATACCATGTATTCTGCATCTTCCATTTGGTTCCAATACTCTAGGTGCTGTTCCTTCTTCTCTGGAACATGTGGATGATTCGACTTCGTATCTGCTTGGTCTTTACACTATAGACAATAGGGTTTAGCACAGGAGGCAGTAACAGATAGAGATTGGCCATGAGCATGTGCACTACTGGTGATAAGTGCTCCCCAAACCTGTGGGTCATGGTGACACCGATGAAGGGAATATAGAAGAGGAGCACAGCACAGACGTGAGAGAAGCAGGTGTTGAGGGCCTTGAGCCTTCCAGTTCTGGAAGCAATGCCCAGCACAGTCTTCAGGATGAATATGTAAGAAAATAGAATGATGAGGGCATCCATCCCCAATGTGAAGATGACTACGATGAGTCCATATAGGCTGTTGATGCGGGTACTGGCACAGGCTAGCCGCATTATATCTTGGTGGAGACAGTATGAATGAGATAAGATATTAGAACGGCAAAAGGGTAGCCGCTTTATAAGAAAGGGCACAGGAAAGACAACACAGACTGCCCGGGTGAGGACAGCTATTCCAATCTTGCCAATGACGCTGTAGGTAAGGATGGAAGCATAGTGTAATGGGTTGCGGATGGCCACAAATCTATCGAAGGCCATGGACACTAATACTCCTGATTCTGCCAATCCAAAGGAATGGATAAAGAACATCTGTGTGATGCATGCATCAAAGGGAATCTCATGGGAATTAAACCAGAAGATGCTGAGCATGGAAGGCAAGGTGGACATGGAGAGGCTAACATCAGTCAGGGCCAAGATGGAGAGGAAGTAGTACATAGGCTCATGGAGACTCTGATCTACCTTGATGACAGCTAGGATGGTACTATTTCCCAGGAAAGTTAGTGTGTAGAGAAATCCCAGGGAAAAGGCCATCCATGGATTTTTGTCTGGTATCCCTGGGATACCTATCAAAATAAAACTATGGTGATTGACAAAGGATGCATTAGAGTTCGTCATGGTGTTCTCATCACCCGGTGAGGCTGGACTCTCCCACTTTGCTCACAGCTCCTAAACTGAAAACAGTTTCATAAAAGAGGGACAGGTAAGTGGCTTTATGAATACACAAATGGAACAGCAGAGGGGAGAATTAAGCTAAAAACAGCATCTAAAATGTTTTTGTATCACTGTCTTCTTGCCTCATAATCACATGGGATGACTTCCCTTCCCTTGAATTTAATTTGTTCATTTGAAAAATGTAAATAAAACTAATCCTCTAATAGTTAGACATCTGGATATCTCCTGTTTTGACAGCTCTTAAGGTTTGGCAAAAAATTAGTAACACCCCAGGACTTAATACCATAGAGAATTTTGCTAAATAATAAAAACCCCACAATGTTTACATTACCACACACACACAGTTACACACATTCCATTGCCTTCACATAACCATGTCCACATGAATCTATGTGCGTGTTTGAATATGCATGTGTATACATATGTATATTCACATACAAGCACATATGTGTGCATATGTTCTTCCATATGGCTAGGTATACATTTCACAGTATTTATAGTGGCCTCCATTTGTAAATAGACACATTAGTGGATAAAACTGTTCAAAGTAATATTTAATATTCACAAATCTTAACAATTCTTAATTTTCTATTATCTCATTTTAAAGTAGCAAGGAACAGAAAATAAAGGTATTGACCCACAAACAACCATACATGAGATATGGGAGTAACCAATCACAGGATTTAATTGTTTTTATATATAAAACATACTTTTATTGATTTCAGAGAAGAAGGGAGAGGGAAGAGAGAGAGAGAAACATCAATGATGAGAGAGGATCATTTATGGGCCTCCTGCATGCCCTTTTCTGGATATATACTCTTGACTGGAATCGAACCAAGGACCCTTCAGTACTCAGGCCAATGCTCTATTCACTAAGCCAAACCTGGTAAAGCAGGATTTTTATTTTGAAAGTCTCCTAACTCACCAGAAACTTAGGGCCATTCTTGAAGCCCCTTCTGTCATCAAACAACATTCAAACTTGTCTTCAAAACATGAAATAATTATCTTCATTTTATATAGTCAATAAATAGTATAGCCCACTTCTCCCAGGTTAACTAACTGATCATCCTCCTTCCAATAATTCTTCATTCTGTAGACAGAATAAATGTTTAAAAATTGCAATATGATTTAATCAACACAAACAAAAGCTCCTTTAAGGACTTCTATTATACTTATTGGTAGAATGGAATCACAAATCCTTATCTTAGCATCAAGGGTCACCCTTGTCTGCCTCTTGAGCACCAACTCACACCCTTTCTCTCTGTATTGGTCTCTTCAATTCAGCCAAATTTGTGGTGTTTAAGTTCCTGGATCTCACTAAAATATTCCCTGCCACAGGATTCCCACATATGTTCTTCCCTGTCCCTTAGGCCTTTCTCCACCTTCTGCACACTTCCTCTTTGCCTAATCAAAGCCTATCTGTCCTTCCCAAGTAAGCCTTTTCCAAATGCCCGCTGCCCTTTAAGACTCCTTAGTATACTGTTTTCACATTCTAGGCTTTTTTTCCTTATAAGTGAATACACAGTCAATTAAACATTGCATAAGTATTTGTTTAACGTCTGTCTCTCCTACTAGAAGTTAAACTCCCTAAAAGAAAGGAATATTTATCAGCTCATCATCTAATAGATCATATGCTAAACATATAGTAACTTTTCCATATGTGTTAAATAAAGGAATGAAGCAATGAATAAATTAATATGGATGTCTGAATGTCATTCTTCTTTCCAGAAGCCTTAAAACCCCTCATACTTCCCCCTCATCTTCTCCATGTGGGTTGAAAATTATTAATCAAGAGAAAATTCTGCTTTTCTAGTAGGGTCCAGACAAAAAGCTTACATGAGGAGCCCACTTACAAAGGTTGTGATGTGTGTTGCAAACAGAATCCAGGCCTCTTTCCCAATAAATCACAATGCTAAGATCTAAATAAGGCACGCTGTAGTGGTTCCCTTTCCGGTGGCTGGAATTTGAAGAGGGGCTTTGCATGGTAAGTGGGGGCTCTTCACTGCTGATTCCTCATCTCAAGCAATTCTGATGGCTTTCACTAGGGAAGACTCAACTTTTCTGGGAAAGACTTAAAAAATCTTTGATATTCTTTGAATAAGCCTGGGGTCTGCTGCTGAACCACTGCCGTTCTGTGGAGATTGTTGATTTTTGTTTTACTTTTCACTTTTTTTTAATGATTCATATATATATATATATATATATGAATATATTCATATTCATATATATATATATATATAATGATATAATGATATAATGATATAATGATATAATGATATATATATATATATATAATCTTTATTGATTTAAGAGAGGAAGAGAGAGTGAAAGAGAGACAGAAACATCAATGATGAGAATCATTGTTTGGCTGCCTCCTGTACGTCCCCCACTGGGGATTAAGCCCGCAGCCCAGGCATGTGCCCTTGACTTGGAATCAAACCTGGGACCCTTCAGTCTGCAGGCTGACACTCTATCCACTGAGCCAAATCAGCTAGGGCTTTCTTTTCACTTTTACAGCCTTTGACTCTGTTTATCCAAATGTGTTTTACCCCATCTTCTCCTTTTTTCCTCATTCATTTTTCTATTTCCTATCTTCCTTTTCCATTTCCCCTAAATTTTCAGCCCCCCTCTTTTCTCTAGTTCCCAATTACCCTTCCATCCAATTTTATTTCATTCTTCTCTATTCACTAGATCTTCCCCACAGTATAGGTCTTCTTTTTCCCCCTTAAGTGCAATTTCTATATTTTATGTATTTTCTTTGTTTTCTGTCACCCATGACACTCTATAGACTTCTCATCTGTCCCTATCATTTCTCTCATCAGAATTCCTATGAGGACTTAATAAAATAATGCTCGTAAACAATCCTACACAGAGCTTTCTATGTGGAGGGAATGTAAAAAGATTTTAAGATTAATCTATTACCTGTATCAAACTCTGGGCTCCAGTTCAGAATTAATTTGGCTTCTCTCCTTATTTGAGACGAGCAAAGAGAGTACTTATAAGATTGCTCAAACCTCTTGTGGCAACTGGAGCCATCATGATTCTATAACAATTTCACAACTGCTCTGGAAAAATCCCTTGGGGTGTGTTATGTATTGCCATGTGGGCTACTCCAGCTGGATTTTCCTGAGAATGCCAAACCCTGCGTTCATCTGTTAAATTATTTTTGATTCTGCAAACACATCTCAAAAACTTTTTTTTTTCATTTGGATTTTATGTGCATCTTATCAACCAAGTTTGAAACTGAAAGAAGGTTCTATTTCTCTCATTCTTGTGTACACACACATGCATACGCTTATGTCTTCCTTGTGTTAAATCACTAAATAAGTTCCAGGATTCCAGCCCAGCATCCATCCAGGTCTTCTGACTCCAAAGCCAATCTCAGTCTCAGTCTCAGTCTGTCTCAATCTCAGTCTCAGTCTCAGTCTGTCTCAATCTCAGTCTCAGTCTCAGTCTCAGTAGTGACATAATGTGATTTACTCCAAAATAGGGCTGGGGACTCCTGATGTTTTCAGAGATGGATTGCCTGAACTCTCCATCAGGAACATAGAAGACAAAATCTTTAAAATTTGTTGGACTTGTTTGTAATGATTATTTTTCATCAATGAGGTAGTTCTTAAAATCACAGAAATAGCTGGTTATTCTATCAGTGTCTTTATGTGGTTAGCCCTTAAATGGTTTACACACCTTTACAACCAGCTCTTCATGCCCTTTTTGATCTCACTTATTTTCTTTCATAGGCATAGTCACATTATAAAAGGCACAATAAAGAATTATGGCAGACGTTTATCATTTATTTTTTATTTCTAAACCCATTTATTTCCCAGTGCATATTACAACCTATAGGAGACCACCTATACCATAGACATTGTGAGTGGTTGCTTTATAATAAGTATTTCTATATATTGTTTAAGTAATATGTTATGACTATGTTTAGACAATACCATGTGTTGTCAAGAATGTGGAGTGTAGAATATTTCAACCACATTAGTAAACATTTAGCATTTTCCTCAAAATTAGACAAATGTCTATCATACTACCCAGCAATTCTTCTCCCATATAACTGTCCAAAGATGTCCACACAAGGACTACATGCTAATGCTTGTGTCAGCATTTTTCATAATAGTCAAATGCTGTAAACAATCCAATGATGTCAACTAGTGAATAGATAAATGTTTTATTTATGTAATGACATACTCAGCAAGAAAAAAATAGACTATAAATACATAAATATTATGTTAAATGAGAGAAGCCAGACACAAAGGTAATTTATTGTATGATTCCACTTATATGAAATTTATATGAAATTTCTAAATGCAAACTATAAAAAAAGCATAATCATGGTTTCCTGGAGCTGAAGACAGGCCCATGGCTGACCTCAAACAAACATTTGGAAATATTTTTATGTGATGGAAGTTTTGTGGGGATTTTTTGTTTGCTTGTTTTGTGTAGGTGAGGTAGTTTTATTTATTATCATTATTATTTTATTTTTTAAATATATTTTTTATTGATTTGAGAGAGGAATGGAAAGGAAGAGAGAAAGGAAAATAATCAGTACTTTAAGTGGGGCTTATTAGTCTTTTTTTTCTTGATCTCAGAGGACTTAATTTTTCCTAATGTAAACTAATGATGGCAACCTTCCAAATACAGAACCAATCTTGGTCCTACATGAATGGTACCTCACTAGCTTTATGAAAGAAAAAAAAACCAGCTTAAAGCACTTTTATTGCAAAAATAAAACTTGAAACTCATATGTAGTACAGGGGAGGTGGGTGAGGGGTAGGCAGCAATAATTTCTCTCACCAAATCTGTACACAGGACAGCACAGGAGTGAGAGGAGGGAAGGAAACGCCAGGAAACTTTGAGCTCAGCAGGGGGAGGTGAGCATCAAAAAACAGGAGATGCTGAAGTTGTGGTGACCAGCATCATTTTCTTCAGACAACACTCAAGGATTGTCGTGATGGCTGGCTTCCATATGGTGTCTACAAACCAGCACCTTCAATTTAAACTTTTCTATTAAAGTTCTTAAAATTTAGGGAGTGGAGCCTGGATAGCTATGGCATTATAAAGGGGGGGGGGGGCAGGTCATGAAGAAGGCTTCAGAGGTCCCTGTTGGCCCAGGGGCAGATACCTGTAGTGTCTAACATTGCAGTGAAAACTATTTGCTTTTAGAAGGCCGAGGGTTTAAGGGGAGAGTGGGATGGGGCAGTGGAGGTGAGGGCTCTCCCTGCCTCACTTCAGTTTTGTGTAGGGCTCTTAATTTATCTCAAAGAAATCTTTCAACTTGGAGATAATTATTTTAATTTTAATGAGTTGAAGAAGGAAAGATAGAGGTTATTAGGTAACTTATCCAAGGTTGAATTTTTGAGTGGAAGCAGGTGACCACATAATGTAGTACAACAATATTGGTTAAAATCAAGAAAGAGCTTTGGAATAAGATAGACATGGGTTTAAATATCAACTTTGGAAATTGCTAACTTTTAGGTAAATAAAGTTATTTAAAACTTCTCTGAGTTTCAATTTTCTCAAATGCAAAATTTTGGAGAATACTGGTAATACTTAACCCATAAGCTTGATAATGAATAAATACAATGTTTATAAAGAGTACAGTACAATTTTTTGTATGAACTTATCAAGCACTAGATTATTTATTTTCTTTTTTAGTGAATTTATAGGGTGACATTAGTTAACAAAACCATACAGGTTTCAAGTGTACAGCTCAACAAAATATCATCAGCATACTGCATCATGAGTCCATTGACACAAGCAAAGTCTCTTTCCATCCCCATTTATCCTTACTTTACTCTCTTCCATTTCCTTCCAACCCCCTCCACCTTTCCCTCTGGATAGCGCCATACTGTTGTCTGTTCTATGTATAATTTTATATATATATTAGAGGACCAGTGCACGGAATTCATATACAGGGTGGTGGTTGGGGGGTCCCTCAGCCCAGCCTGCACCCTCTCCAATCCAGGACCCCTCTGATAACCCTCTCACAATCCAGGACTTCTGGCTCCTAACTGCTCACCTGCCTGCCTGCCTGATCACCTGTAACCACTCTGCCTGCCTGATTACCCCCAGCCTCTCTTCCTGCCTGACTTATTGCCTCTAACTGCTCTCCCCTGCTGACTTGATTGCTCCTAACTACTCTCCCCTGCCAGCCTGATCACTCCTAACTGCTTCTGCCTCGGTCCCCACTACTGTGGCTTTGTCCAGAAGGGCGTCTGGTCTAATTAGCATATTACCCTTTTATTAATGTACTAGGGCCTGGTGCACAAAATTTGTGCACTGCAGGGAGAGGAGGGGTTCTTTAGCCCAGTCTGCTCCCCTCACATATGGGGAGCCCTCAGGGGATGTCCTACTGACAGCTTAGGCCTGCTCCCTGCTCCCCTTGGGGAGCAGGCCTAAGCCACAGCCTGGCCTCCCTTTGTGGGAGGTGACCAGGCTAATCAGGGGAAGCCACCAGCACCATCACTCCACTGCTACAGCCACTGCCAGTCACTGCAGCCACCAAGGTGTTTTCATTAACACGGACTTCAGTTCCTTCACCATGAAGAAATGACAACTTTCTTTAGGCATTTTCAAGATGTGTCTTTCATAGGATATGACATTTCTTTCTTTATTTTTTGTTTTTATCCTCACCTGAGGATATGTTTCCATTGATTTTTAGAGAATGTGGAAGAGAAGGGAAAGACAGAGAGAAACATCAAAGTGAGGAGAACATTTCAATAGGTTGCTGCTTGCATGAGCCCTGACCTGGGCCCTGGCCAGGCAGAAGCCTGCAACCTAGGTACATGCCCTTGGCCAGAATTGAACCCAGACCCTGCAGTTAGCAAGCTGAGGCATTATTCACTGAGCCAAACCAACTAGGGCAGGATATGACATTTCTTAGCCCTCCAGCGGTGGACCTTCATTTTTTATTCTCCAGGAGTATGGTGGAAAAACCCTAGATTGCCTTTAGGGATTCTTATTACCCAAGTTACTAAGAATATTACCAATGGCATACAGGGAGCTTAGCCAATGAGCAGTAAGAAAAGGTGTTTCCTCTGTAGTTCACTCAGATCACCGGCTCTACCCCTGCTCCTCCAATCCTAGCTCCACCCCTACCCAGGCCTGTAGCCTCTGGGCTAGGATGCAGGCCTGGGAAGGGGACCCCAAATCTTTGCTATTGCTGGCTCCGCCCCTTCCCAGGCCTGTAGCCTCTGGCCTAGAATGCAGGCTTGGGCAGAAGACCCCCCAACCCCCATGATGACCGGCTCAGCCCCTTCCCAGGCTGAGGGTCTCTGCCCAAAGCTGCAGGCCTAGGCAGAATACCCCCTAACCCCCTCAATCCCTGGTTCTGCCCCTTCCCAGGTTCCTGCAATTGATGGCTCTGCCCCTCAGTCCCTCCTGCCTCCCCCACCACCTACCTGGCTGACAGGCCTGGCTACTTCAGTTGCAGGGCTGAGGTGGACTGAGCACTGCCATTTTAGTTGAGTTAATTTGCATATTTGCCCCTGATTGGTTGGTGGGCGTGGCTTGTAGGCATGGAGTGAGGGTCAATTTGCATATTACTCTTCTATTAGATTATATATATATTTTTTTTCTTAATCCCTTCACCTTTTTTTCACCACCCCTCCTCAGCTATCAGTCTGTTGTATATATCTATGCTTCTGTTTCTATTTTGTTTGTTAGATTCCACATATAAGTGAGATCATATGGTATTAGTCTTTCTCTGACTGGCTTATTCTACTTAGCTTAATACTCTCCAGACTCATCCATGCTGTCATAAAAAGTAAGATTTCCTTCGTTTTTATAGCTGAGTAGAATTTCATTGTGTAATTGTACCAAAGCTTTTTTATCCACTCATCTATTGATGGGCACTTAAACTGTTTCCAGATCTGGGCTATTCTAAATAATGCTGCAATGAACATAGTAGTGCATATATTTTTTCCAAATTAGTGTTTTGGGTTTCTTCAGATATATTCCTAGAAGTAAAATCTTTGGATCTAAAGGCAATTCCATTTTAAATTTTTTGATGAGGCTTCTCACTGTTTTCCACAGTGCCTACCTCAAGAATCAAGAAAAATATCAAATAAACAATCTAACCCTACACCTAAAAGAACTAGAAAAAAACAACAACAAAAAACAAAGCCCAGAGTAAGCAGAAGGAGAAAATAATAAAGATTAGAGTGGCAATAAATGACATAGAGACTAAAGATATGATAGAAAAGAGCAATGAAACCAAGAGCTGGTTCTTTGAAAAGAAAAACAAGATTGATAAACCTTTACTAGACTCATCAAGAAAAAAAGAGAGAAGACCAAAATAAATAAAATCAGAAATGAAAGAAGTAACAAGTGACATCACAGAAATACAAAGGATGGCAAGAAAATAATATGAACAACTATATGCCAAGAAATTGGACAACCTGGGTGAAATGGATAAAATTCTAGAAACGTACAGTCTTTCACCACTATCAAACACTATTTTAATTCTGCTTAGAAGGGGAGGTGGGCTACAGATATAACTCAGTTAATAGGATGGCTTCTTAGGAGAGGTACCTGTATAAGAGGAGGGACTTGGCAATGGCCAGGGGAACAATGACACCTTATAGGAAAAGTACAGATTAGAACAAAAATAATTTGAGGGATGGCTCTTCTTGCATACTCTTGACCCCTCTCTGATATTCAGGGAGCCTCCTTGGCTTAGAATCTGTAGCTTAAGGCAGGGTGAAGAAGAATGGTTATAGTTACCTGATCCAGGCAGGCAGTTTTTGAAGTTCTCATTACTGTCAGCCTCCAGGGCCAAGAGGGCTCTGATATATGAAGTTTGTTTGGGCCCCTGAGCAGGGTTTTAACCTGTGTCAGGAAGATATGTCTGAGCTGTTGTAGAGGAACATGCTCATAAGGGTTTGGTAACATTTTGCTCCAACTTACTCATGAATGAAAATAGCTCTCTGTTGCCTGGTGACTCTACTGAGCTGCCTATAAAGCTCACACCCTTGGAGCCAGTTTAGTTCCTGTTCTGTGATGGGAATGAAGAGAAGTTGGTGGTGTCCCACTAATGTGAGCAGGTAAAAAGAATGCATAAATGGAAAGGTTTGGGAGGAGGGGGATTAAAGAATGAGGAATGCTAGAAGGAAGGAAGGAGTTAAAGAATTAGGAATGTAAGAAGAAGGAAGGGGTTAAAGAATGAGGAATGCTAGAAGGAAAGAAGGAAGAAAAAGATGAAAAATGGGATCAAGAAAAGATGTTGCCCTAACTGGTTTGGCTCTGTGGATAGAGCATCGGCCTGCGGACTGAAAGTCCCAGGTTCGATTCTGGTCAAGGGTATGTACCTTGGTTGTGGGCACATCCCCATTGTGGGGTGTGCAGGAGGCAGCTGATTGATGTTTCTTTCTCATCAATGTTTCTAACTTTCTGTCCTTCTCCCTTCCCCTCTGTAAAAAAAATCAATAAAATATATTTAAAAAAGAAAAGAAAAGAAAAGATGTAATGGAGCCTGGATGAAATTGTGTTAGGGCTATGAAAAACATAAGGGAAATTAAGGAAGAAAGAGGAAAAAAAATAGGGTCCAGAACTCTGTCTGAGGTCAATATTGTTCAGCAATCAGTCAACATGATTAATTGAAGGTTTCTATTATTTCATATCCTACTTTAGTAGCTTGCATTGAGAGGAAAAACAACAGGTATGCCCAAACTTTCAAGGGACTCACACTTCAGGCAGATAAAGGAGATGACACTTGCATATAAAAATTACTAATATTAGCCATTGTTGAGAGTCAAATAAAAGATACAAGCAAGAAGTGGTGCAGAGACTTAGAAGCAGAGGATAAGTTTCAGATTAGCATGACCAGATTTCAGGGCAGGTGCCAGATTTTGGAAAAAATAAACAGAAGATGGGGACTTATAAATGAAGAGTGTGGGTCTTTATCATTATTGATGCCAGAAAGTAGGGATGTTGACCTTTGGATCACTTAGTTATTGAGTTGGGTGGATTCTATCCTCATTTAATCTAGCCTTCTGTATATTAATTGGAAGATATCACCGTCTGCCTTGCCACTCAGAGGGAGAACTGAAGATAGAAAGCTCTAGCCTATTCTTCTGGTTAGTGGGCAATGCAGAGAAAACCTTGACTAAATGAGGCACAAATTTTGTCCTATAACTGGTCCCAGAGGGTCTGAGCTCACTGGGTCTGGAGGAAAGGCCCTCTGTTCTTTCTCTTGTCCACATATCTGCATTCCATACAAAACAAGTTCTCTGCCAGCAAAATGAGCCATCGTCTCCTCTCCTCTTAACCTTCACATCATCCAGGCTCATGTTTTTGTCCTTTATGAGATATAATTCAAAGAGCAGAAGATAATGATTATCTACTTTATCTCTTAATTATTCTTCTATTCCAAAATTCATTTCTACATACACTAGTACATAGAGACCCACAATACAAACATATGCAAATATTCAAATATTCTCTTAAACACACATGGACTGATTCCACAAATATTCTTTTAAAAATAAGTTATGAGGACACTTTTCTTCCTTTTACTTATTTTTTCATTCTTTCTTTAAATCATACAGATATATAATAAAATATAAACAAGTCTTGTATTTTAAAATAAGAAAATCATACTGTCCAACTATTTAGCTTCTCCCATAAGCCTGGCTTCTCTAATGTTCTATGGTTTAATAAAAAAATAAGGAACTTTAGAGTTAGTAAATCTGGTTTGAATTTTGAATCTTTATCTAACTCTTTTCCTTTGAAATACTACTTTACCTTGCGGGATCCTTTCTTTAAAATAGGTTAAATATATCCTCATAGCTCCCCACCCTCTTAGATTATATAAAATTATATATAAGGTGGCTCTCAGATGTTGGCATCTACAAAGGATCCTAATTCTGTTTTTTTTTCTTTTAATCTACCTCCTCCTTTTCTCCCAATCAATGAGAGGAAAATTGCTCCCCTCTGTTCTGGGGAAATGTTTTCCTTGAGGCTCATCCTTCCTGCAAAACTTCCAGGCTCAAATCTGTAGTTTTCTCATCTAATCTTTATCCATCTCTGTTCAATTATCATTTATCCATCCATCAATATTTCTACTATAAATGAGATTATTTGAGTTTTTATCATGTACCAATAACTGTGCTTGTCTCTGGAGAAAATATAAAAATTAACACATATGTTTTATGTTCCAGAAAGCTAGCATTTTAGAGGAAGAAAGAAATGTGATCAGGCAATAAGATTTTAGTGGTATAAACAGCATACAGAAAGTGCCTTTGGAGAAGAGTGAATAGATTGAGTCATTTTGCATTGCAGAGAGATTCCTGAATTGTTATCACAGAGAAGGAGATAGATTCACTCTTAATATATATGTTTTTCAGGTTGAGAGGAAGAAGAATGAAACAGAAATCTTAATAACTTTCTTCTTTCTTGTCTGACTAGCCTTCCCTCATTTTCCCATTTATTAGTTGCCTTCCATGAATATTTAGCCTTGACTTCTCACACTGCACATTCCATTAGGTTGAGAGGCTTTAGAATACAGAAACTATTCATTTCCGTCTCCCTGGCCATCCTCACAGTAATAGGTATTAAAATAGTCATGACGAGTCTGAGTGGTTGATGTAATTCAGCATTCTAATTCACATCTCATTTGGTTCTAGTTTTCCTGATTCTTAGTGTTATATCTCAGCCATGTATAATATAATAATACTAAATATTATACCTGAAAGAGCAATTAGTCTGTTTTCCCCCTTTGGAGTAATAGTAATTATTTCTATCACCATCTTCGGTAGACTGAAGGAAGGGGAGAAAATTACTAACAATCCCTCATATTTGTTCTTACATTACAGCTGGCAGGATCCGTTACTAGTGAATTCATTATATCTATTCAGATGCAAATTCATTGTATCTACTCGGGCAAAAAAGCAGAAAACCTAGATAACTGAAAAATAAGAATACAATGGCTGGCCACATCCACAGAACAAGTGGGCTAGGTCTATCACTCCTTGTTAGCTCTCTGTTGAGGACTAAATGTCTTAAGTAAAAATTTAAAAATCTGTCAAAATGACACCAACACTCAGTGAACAAGTCCTGAATAGAATTGCCATGGTCATCTTAAATATGGATTACAGATCATGCCTTCTTTTTGACACCATCTCTATTTTCTTTACAGCTATCATTCTGTGGACTTTTCCCACCCAGTGAACTATTTGATATTCTCATTTGTAATGTTACCTCATCTTTGTAATGCCTACCTGTCCCTAAATGACTCCCTTTTAGGTATTAGTTTCCACTTCTATCCCAGTCATGATTTTTACAAAGTCATTCATCACGTGTTGCTGTGTGACCGTGCCTTTTATATGGTGTTCTACCTACTATGCCTAGATTAAGACACCTCAAGGCATGTATTCCAGAATACTGTTTGAAATTTGTTCCCAGGATTCACAGGGCAGTCAACTCACTATGGGTTGGCTCCAAGACACATGGTAGATTTCCAGGGGAAGGAGTAGAAACAAAAACCCCAAGGTGTAAAATGGAATAAAGGAGACAATGCCCATTATTTTAGTAGTTCTAGAAAAAAGAAACAGAATTAGAGCACAAGATGAATCTAAGACTCATATGCATGTGGAGTGGGAAAGAGGGGAATTACAAGGAATAGAATAAAGAATACCTGATACAAAAGGATATTTTTAATAATGTCTACTAGGAGAAGCTGGCTGATGATTCAGGTATAAGGTTACCTCTGGCTACAACATCCCAGAATAACTTCAGCAAGGACATCATGGAGTTTGCTATTATAAGTACCTTGTGGCTCCTATGTACTTCTCCATTATTTCTGGGGCAACTTATATAGTTTGGAGACTTAATACAAAGACCCATTGGTTGTCGTTGTTTTGTAAGTATGTGTGCATATGTGTGATGTATGTCTATAAACATTGTCTATTTCATATCAGGGCTTGTCTGGGCAGTAGGGTGCAGATGAGCTTAGAGAGCTTGGGAAAGGGTAGAAAAAAAATGAGGTCAGATTCTAATAAGAAAAATTAAAGATACAAGGAAATGATGTTAGAGGTACCGTAATTAAATTGGGGGTTTGAATACAGAGAAATAAATTTATGATTTTGGAGTTTATAAAAAAGTCATGAATTGGAAAAAGGCTTAGTATGACAAACACTCTCTCATTTTTGCTCCCTTTTCAGAGTGCATCCTCAACCCACCATGGTAATTGTCAATAACACCACATCATCCTCTTCAAACTTCTTCCTCCTCACTGCGTTCCCTGGTCTGGAAGTGGCTCATATCTGGATCTCAATCCCAGTCTGCTGCCTGTACACCATTGCCCTCGTGGGAAACAGCATGATCTTCTTTGTCATTATTATTGAGCAGAGTCTCCACAAGCCCATGTACTATTTCCTCTCCATGCTATCAGTTGTTGATCTAGGTCTGACCATTTCAACCCTCCCCACTGTGCTTGGGGTTCTTTGGTTTCATTCTGGGGAGATCAGCTTTAAAGCTTGCCTCATTCAAATGCTCTTTGTACATGCCTTCTCTTTCTTGGAGTCCTCGGTGCTGGCAGCCATGGCCTTTGACCGCTTCATGGCCATCTGTAACCCGCTGAAGTATGCCACTGTCCTCACACACATGATGATTATGGTGATTGGACTGGTCATCTGCCTACGGCAAGTAATTTTCCTCTTTATCATGGCTCTAGCCTTGAAGAGCATTTCTTTCTACGGAGGCCAGGAGCTTTCCCACCCATTTTGCTACCACCCAGATGTGATCAAATACTCATATTCCAACCCCTGGATCAGCAGCTTTTCGGGCATGTTTCTTCAGCTCTACCTGTGTGGCACTGACTTACTGTTCATTCTTTTCTCTTATGCCTTCATTCTCCATACTGTCCTGAACATTGTAGCCCCCAAGAAGAAACGAAAAGCTCTCAGCACTTGCGTCTGTCACCTCTGTGCCGTCACTGTTTTTTATATGCCAATGATCAGTCTGTCCATTACACACCGCCTCCTCAAGTCCACCCCCAAGGTGGTCTGTAGCGTTTTGGCCAATGTGTACTTGCTCTTACCACCTGTCCTGAACCCTGTAATTTATAGCTTGAAGACCAAGACCATCCGCCAGGCTGTGCTCCAGCTGCTCCAATCTAAAGGGTCACGGGGCCCCAATGTGAGGAGACTTACAGGTGAGTAGAATTGAAGGGGAGAAATTGCTGGTAGATAACTCATAGTTAAGGAAAGGGATTTGGGTTCATCTCATCCTCAGGCATTTTGGTTTCTGAGGCAGTTTCAATTAAATTCTTGGAACAGAATAATTTTCCCCCAAGCTTATCAAAAAGTGTTTTAAAATCACTGCAATTCAAAACCAAATTATTTATGTATATGTTACTCAAATATTTACAACAATTACATGGACTCCTGAGCACATTAAAAGAACAATTGGATCATTTTATTTCTGCTGGACAATTTACTTATGCTTAAAAGTGGTAATTCTTAAACAGAAAACAAATAAATGACTATTTTATTTTATTTTATTTTATTTTTTTGCATTCAGTTGAACAAAATCATTTATTTCTGTAGCCAAATTTCCTAGGGGCAATACAGATTTTTATCTTGAGTTGGTAAGTGAAAAAGTTACAGATGTGTGCCAAGGCATGTGCATAGAAATTTGTGATTTAAAACTGTAGGATATTTTTGCACACTTTTCAGTTCCTAGAGTCACCTCTAGAGAGCTCTGTTTCTTTACAAATGCATTCCCTAAACCTCTATCTTTTCTTTAATCACCTTTCTCCTTAATAAGAGAAATTTTCAGTTTCAATTGCTCTTCATTAGATCTCCAATGAATTCAATATATGAAATCACACATTGCCTTATTATTTTCCTAATTGCTTAAATATTCTAATACAGTTCTGATTCTGATTCCACAGTCCCTTTGCCCCAGAACTATACCTTTATCTCCTCGCCCTGTTTCTTGGGTTGAGCTGTTAGGCTTCTCAAACTTTTACTATTCTTGTCACTGTAGAATTTCATAGTGACTGGTATTTTTTAATGGGAAATCTTTGAATGACCTTTATTTGTTTTTTGTGAAGAAGTAACTTGTGGATAGAGATGATAGGATGTTGGGAGAACTTTTCTTGTGCACACCGAGTTATGAAACTCTGATAATTATTCTGATAATTGTTTCCTTGTGATAATTCATGTCTGAGCCCAATGAAGCAAGTAGATATTCTTATCTAAGACACTGTCTCCGTTCCTATAATTCCTTACTCCTGGCTGACTGGGATTACCACTCCCATACTCTGGTTTGTTTGATTCAAGCTTTCTGTTCAGTTCAAGTACTGAAAACTTTCTGACTCTGCCCCAACCACAAACCCCTTTTCTCTAATCATTAACTACAATATCACATATTATTTCTAATTAGCATAGTTTGTGTGATTTCCCTTTTACCCAACATATTCAGGTACTTTTGATATCTCGCTGGTGTATTGTCCCATACATAAAAGTGTGTGGCGGAAGCCAGTATTGTAAGTGGAGATTAAGCAGTGCGGGATCATACAGAAAATGGTGCAATTGGGAATAAAATTCAGTTTTTCAGAATTCAAGGCCAGCATTGCCACCAGAACGCCTCTTGGCATCATACACTTTGTGGGAAGCCTTTGTGTTCCATTACACCACAATTTTGTATTTCAAATTTCAGTTCTTCATGCTCATATTACTGCCAAATGCATGTTTGTTTGGTTCTATCCCCCTCAACAGATAAAACATGACTACTATGCCAAAGTTCAAGAGTCACAAGATGCATCTGATTGCTAGATATCTTGTTCCAGAGCACAGACTAAGGACAGAAAACATTTTCTTAGTCACACTGTCCCTTAGTAAGCCCAGAATAAAACAAACTAGAGAAAAGAAACTTCGGAGAATTTGTAAATTTAGGTGAGAATTTTGGATACGTGATTTAGCTAAGAATTAGAGGCATGGGGCTGGAGAGGAGAAAACTGTCATAGAATAGAGCATGTTAGAAGGTCTAGGTTAGGTGACATGGCATTCTCTGAGGATTTTATGGTATGATACAAAATGCCAAATATTTCTCAATATTCATGATTATAAGCCCAGGGCTTGCTGTGCTTAGAGAGGGAAAAGGTCTTGTACAGAAGCAAAGAATGGCCAGTGGAGATGAACTAGGAAATAGGAGAGAAGAGACCATCACACAACAATGGCGACTGATCCTGAAATCAATCTGTGTGAGTAGAGATCCCACACCGGACCCTGATCTAAGCAGCCAAACTTGACCTCTGCAGTTCTTATGAATATCAATGGGTCCTTAATTGCTCCTTTGGAAGACCTTTGTAAATGTTTTGTTTGTTTGTTTGTTTGTTTTAAGATCCACAGCTATTTACAATTTATAAATTTAAAAACACCTGGAAAAACACTTAATTTTTTCCCCTTAAATTTGTTGCTAAAACTTATTGTCAGCAAAAGCTAACGTACTAGTGAACTGATGGGAATATAATTATGGTCATTATTTATTCAGTATTGAATGAATATTTACACCTTTTGCTTCAGAAATATAGCTGTGTTTGAATATAGAGTAATGCCTCAAGGGTTGTAGCGTCTTTTTAAAGAATGAAAAATTATAAGATAAAACATTGTAGAAATGTACAATCATTCTTCCAGTTTTGTGATAATCAATGTATAAAGTAATCTGCAGTATGTATGTTAATCTTTCATTGTGAGGAAGAAACTGGTCTTGCAAGGCGTGTCAGGCCATAGAAACTGTGAACAATGAACTGCCCTGAAGGGGTGGGGTGCTCGGTTGTTATCCTGGTCGGATGTGGTCTGACACCTGGGAGCCTTCCTGCAGGGCCACGAAGGGGGCAGGGGGCATATCTGCAAGACAAAGACCCGAAGGGGATATATATAGACAGGCTCTCTGCGTGTTTCTTCACTCTGATTTGGAAATGATTCCTGGAGTCCACTAGTGTTAGCAAACGGGATCCCTCCCTTTCTCTAGGAAGCGTGCTTGTATTTCTTTGCTCTTCTGCAACAATTGTTCTAAACAATACTTTTCACATCAGTCTCAAAATGCAACTCACTTGCTCAAAACAAACACATTTTCTATAGTAATTGTTAATAGGACATGAATTTGTCCTTTATTGTTATTTCAAGGAATGTATTTAATATGTTTAGAGGTTGTTCTAATTGCTAATGTCACATATATACATATATAATTATCCACATATATGCAGGTTGGGAAAAAAGTAGGTTTACATTTGTTTGTATGGAAAATAATACAATAATTACTAATAATACAAGAATAAACTGCGCTTTGTGTACTCACAACTATAAACCTACTTTTGCCTCAACCTGTATTGTATTTCATTGAATTTTTGTGAATATATTGAGAAACTGAGAAAAGTATTAACAATTTTCAATAATTGCTCATAATCCTATTGAGAGATTACATAAAATATGATCTAATCTTATTAAGCCAATACATATGCATATACATATACATTTATAAATTACGATAATAGTGAATACTCAACTGTATATCTTATTTATTTAAAAATTATTTTTGTACTTAATTATTAATTTATTTCAGTTTATTTTTGTGTGGATAAAAGATCAGACACAAACATGGTTTTTAAAATAAATTGTAATTTTTTCCACCAGTATTATTTGAATAATCAATCTATTTTCAATGTTGTTTGATATTCCTTATATATATATTATTTCATATTATACATAGTTTATCATAGTGTATTTGATCTATTTGTTTTTCCTATTGATTTGCTGAGAAAACTACTCACAATTCTATACTGTTTAATAAATGTTACTATCATATGAAATTTATTATAGTTTTTATTTTTTTAAATTGTATATTCTCCAGTTTACTCTTGTAAATCTAGTTTTAGAATTATTGTGGTAAGTTCTCAATAAAATGTTACTGGAAGCTTGATTGAAAAATGCATTAAACCTATATTATAATTGAGGAAAACAAATAAACTTTAGCCTCTTCACTCTTCTGATCCAGAAATAACATCTATTGACATCTTCAGACGTGGGCTGCTTCTGGCTTGCAAAGATTTGAACTTCTGAGTTGAGGACAAATACTAGAAAAAAGATTAGTATTCTTCCCTATTTCTTTCATGACAACCTGTTTGTTTTTTTGTGTGTAAATAGGACATGAACTGTTTTTCAGGGCAGCTCTTTTGACTTAATCTATTAATTACTTCCTACTGATTTGGGCAATAGTTTTCTATTATCCCAAATGTTCTGCATGCTTGTAATTTATCATCATATTCTGAATTGTCAAAGGCTTTTTGTTGTTTTTACTATGTTTTTTTCCTAAATAGGTTGGAAAATGTGTCATTGATGTACAAGTACTGGAGATATGCCAACACACTTGATGTGTACAATTTTTTTTTTGAAAAAACAGAGTGCAAGTAAGAGAGACAGACATGCGAACTAACAATGAGAGCACAATTTGAAACAGCTTGGGGGAAGGAGCAAAGATTGTCCCTCCCTTCCTGGGTTAGGCTACGGGTTCTAGACAGGGTCACTTATTGAACAGTAAGGACTCAGGTGAACTCACCTGGAAACACAAAATGTATAAGAATTTTTATTAATCAGAAAACTCCTTCAAAATAATTTTTAAATGGAAATAATATTATTTGTGAGTTCACCTTAGACAGTGAAACATTGCAAGTTATTACCAATCGTTTTCTCCCAATTCACAATACAAAATTTTTAAGGGTTGATTGACTTATTCTAAAGTTTATGTTTTATGCCTTTGTCTGCTCTGAAGTACTTACAAATAACATACAAACAAGAAACAGATAAACTTTATAGAAATCATTTGAGAAAGCCATTCATCTTCAGTTTTCTATTTATCTTTTTATAATAGAACCATATATGCGTGAATACAGTTTCATATTATCATATTTTCCACTTGTTTAAAATGATTTCTAGCGTGTTTAGTGTAACTGAAAAATATCATAATTCAAAATAACAGGTACCTGAACAAGCACGAGAGCCATTATTTTAGAACATATATTTTAGACTGGTTAATCAATAACATCAATGTTTTAAAATTTTCTCTACTATTAGCTTTTCTCTTTCTCTCCAGTAGTGGAGGAGTCCCCCTGTGCCCCTTTCAGTAACTATACCTTTTGGAACTCTGTTGTATACAGAAAAAAGATGGTCTGTTGTAAAGAGGGAGTTTCTTTGTCATAATTCAAATGGGAACCACTGGTGGTTCTCATTTAATTATTAAGGAAAGAGTAAAGAAAGAAAATCTTAAACCAACTCATACTGATAACAAACTTCTTTTACTTAAATGGGAGATCAAGAATTTGCATTAAATTGACTGCAGACCCTTCAACAAATACAACATATCTGAAGACTGCCTAAAAGAAAATCAGTAGCTGGATTGGGGTAACATCCTTTAACTTCTAGCTCCTTCAATATTCATTCTTTATAAAGGTGTACAACCTTTACTTCCAAGTATTTTATCCTCATGCTGTAAACATTGTATCTAAGATTCCATATCAGTGTAATAATTTATGATTTTAATGAAATTGCAGATATACCTGTCAATGCCCAGATCAATCCCAAATTCACAGATCTCAGTGTCCAATCCATGTATTGTGCTGATTGCAAGAATGATTAAGAAACATAAGAATAAGTCATCCATAATACTTTTTTAGAAAGGTATTATCTTAGTCTCTGATCCTGGCTGGCCCTGCCTCATTTTCCCCCATACATTTATTTATTTATTTATTTATTTATTTATTTATTTATTTATTTATATTATTGGTGAAATCTCTTTTTTTTAAATTTTATTGCTTAAAATATTACAAAGAGTAGTACATATGTCTCCTTTCACCCCTCGACCTTTCCCCAGCCTCCCTTACCCCCCAATGTCTTGTGTCCATTGGCTATGCTTAATATGCAAGCATAAGAGTCCTTTGATTGATCTCTTACAGCCCCCCGCCCCCAACCATCCACGGCCTTCCTGCTGTAGTTTGATAGTCTATTTGATGCTGCTCTGCTTCTGTATCTATTTTTGTTCAGCAGATTATAATGGTTTTTATTATCTATAAATGAGTGAGATCATGTGGGAAACTAAAGAGAAAATAAACAAATGGGACTACATCAAAATAAAAAGCTTCTGCACAGCAAAAGAAACCACCAACAAAACAACAAGACAGCCCACTGCATGGGAGAACATATTTGCCAATGTTATCACCGATAAGGGTTTAATCTCCAACATTTATAGGGAACTCATACAACTTAACAAAAGGAAGATAAACAATCTAATCAAAAAATGGGCAAAGAACCTAAACAGACACCTTTCAAAAGAGGACATTAAGAAAGCCAACAGACATATGAAAACATGCTCAAAGTCACTAATCATCCAAGAGATGCACATCAAAACAACAATGAGGTAACATCTCACACCTGTCAGAATGGCTAGCATCAACAAATCAACAAACGACAAGTGCTGGAGAGGATGCAGAGGAAAAGGAACCCTCCTGCACTGCTGGTGGGAATGCAGACTGGTGCAGCCACTGTGGAAAACAGTATGGAGTTTCCTCAAAAAATTAAAAATGGAACTGCCATTTGACCCTGTGATCCCACTTCTAGGAATATATCCCAAGAAACCAGAAAGAATATATGCATCCCTATGTTCACAGCAGCACAATTCACCATAGCTAAGATTTGGAAACAGCCTAAGTGCCCATCAACAGATGAATGGATTAGAAAACTGTGATACATCTACACAATGGAATACTATGCTGCTGTAAAAAAGAAGGAATTCTTACCATTTGCAGCAGCATGGATGGAACTGGAGAGCATTAAGCTAATAAGCCAGTCAATGAAAGAAAAATACCACATGACCTCACTCATTTATGGGTAATAAAGAACATTATAATCTGCTGAACAAAAATAGGTATGGAAGCAGAGCAGCCCCATACCTTTATTTTATACCAAATTTCCCTAGAATCTTCTCACGAATTTGCCGTGTTTTCACACAGTATACAATGGGGTTCATCAGAGGTGGCACTAGCAAGAAAATATCAGCAGCGAGGATCGTGGCACTTTGGGACTTGTGTTTGCCAAAGCGGTGCATAAAGGCCAGAGCAGTGATGGGCACGTAGAAGACGAGCACAGCACAGATGTGGGAGACGCAGGTGTTGAGGGCTTTGAGCCTTTCCTTATGGGATCCAATTCCCATCACAGTCTTCAGGATGAAGACGTATGACACAGCAATGAACACACTGTCTAAGATCATACAGAGGGCAACAAAAAATCCATAGAAAAAGTCAATTGTGTTGTCAGAGCAAGCCAGGTTCATGACATCCTGATGGAGACAATAGGAGTGAGAAAGCAGGTGTTTCTTACAATATGTCAAGCTTCTGAGAGCAAAAGGAAAGGGGAGCACTAAGAGCAGGCTTTTTAGGAAAAACACCAGGCACAGCTTGGCAACTCTGGCATTGGTGAGGATAGCGCTGTATCTCAGAGGGTTGCGTATAGCCAGAAAGCGGTCAAAAGACATAACCAGGAGCACTGAGGACTCCATATCCATGAATCCATGGATAAGGAATTCTTGAGCAAAGCAGGCATTTGGGGAAATTCCGGTAGCATTGAAAGCAAAGGTCCTCACCATAGTGGGGAGGGATGAGAGGGATAGACCCAGGTCAGAGATAGCCAACATGGAGAGGAAATAGTACATGGGTGCATGGAGCGAGGGTTCTGTCCTGATCACAAGGAGGATGCCACAGTTGCCGAGGATGGCCACCAGGTACATGAGGCAGATGGGAATAGAGATCCATACATGAGCATGTTCCAGTCCTGGGATTCCAATCAGAAAGAAGGTGGGGATCTCAGTGTTAGAGGAATTGATATCGTGCATGATAAACCAGTTGGAAAATATTTCCAATTCTGAAAGGACCTTTCAACATGAATATATTATGCTCATCTCACCTCCTTTTAGCACTTTTGTCTGAGACATAAACAAAAAAAAAATACAATTTTGAGACATTTCTCATATTAAAGAATAAAGAATGAGATATTTCTTCTGAACAGACAATTGATAATAGAGACAGATAACGTTAATTGACAAAGACAACCAGAATATAAGTAGTGTCTTGATCAATCACACTTCTCCACAAGGTCCTCAGAAAAAAATACCTACATAAAAATCAATTCTCCCTTTACTATTAGGCTTTCCCTCTTCCTATCTCTAATATAATGAAAACTTTTTACAAGGTAACTCTTTTTGCTTGGTCCAGAGTGAGACTAGAATTTAAAAAAAACAAAACAAAACAAAACAAAAACCCTAGCTGATTTGGCTCAGTGGATAGAGTGTCGGCCTGTGGACTGAAGGGTTCCAGGTTTGAATCCTATCAAGGGCACATGTCCAGGTTGTGGGCTTGATCCCCAGTGGGGGGCATGCAAGAGGCAGCCAATCAATGATTCTCTCTCATCACTGATGTTTCTATCTCTCTCTCCCTCTTCCTTCCTTTCTGAAATCAATAAAAAAAATACAAACAAACAAAACATACTGTAAAAGCAACTTAAAAAAGCAAACTGCAGGAATTAGATTTTAAGAAAGCAAATAATAAATGGTTTCTCCAATTTCTAGAGTGTTTTGCTTCAAACAATTTTCAGGCCAAGCCTGTAACTTCCAAAGGTGATTTTACTCACAATTTCTCCACAGGAGGCAGCACTGAGGAAGGACAGAAAGTAGGCCATGTGAGTTTCACCGTTAACTTTCTCCTGAAGTACAGCGAAAGATCCCATGTTTTTGTAGGGGAGCAGACAGAATGTTCTTAAAAATGACTATCAATAGTAGTGGTGTCTATCCTTGAGCATGTAGAACTCTGTCCACAGTCTAACACAGACTATCTTAAGGCAGTTTAGTCAGCTGGACTGTTGGTAATGAGGGAGACTGGTATTCTCTAAATCATTTCTTTGACACCATAAAATTAAATAGATGTTCTATGGCTATAGAACTTTTTCATGGACAACTGAGTTAACTGTGTGCCTTTGAGAGGTTTCTCTTTGTGGAATTAAGTTCATCATGAACAATATAGTTGTAAGATCCATAAAGCTTACCAGTTTCTACTGCTTTTGGCTAGAGAAAGCAAGGGTTTAATTGAGAGGCTCAGCTTTGTCAGATGACTGTTGGAAACAGTATTAGGAATTAGAAACGCAGCTTTTCAGCTAGTTCATCCTCTAAAATGAGACATGAATGAGTAGTCATTAAGGACCAATGTTCTTCTAGGAGCCTGAACTGCCTTCCCAAAAGGATAAAGCAGTGATTAAGTCATGATCTGGGTATTGGTCACCCTCTCACCTCTACACTCCCCAGCATGAAACTATGAAGAGGTCTTTTAAAGGTGTTCTGAGTTCTTTAGCAACTCTAACCAGGCGAGCTTAGGAGTTGCTCGTTCCTTGAAGTCTTCATCCTGATCACTCCAAGCAGAATTTATGTACTTCTACCACAACTTCTATCTCTTTTATGCTATGCATCTGAAATTGTCCTGTGGCTTGTTATTTACTTGTCTGCCTTCCACAGTAGCCAGTAAGTTCATTAAGATTCATTTGTGTCTTAATTTTAATGATCTTGATTAGGGGGTGAGGGGACATCCCACACAACATCAAGCAATTGTCACAACACCACTAGGTATGTAAATTGCATGGTGGTGTTCTGGTAATTGCTTGGTGCTGTGTGGAAAGTCCCCTCCCCACTAACACATGTTGGAATTGGGTCTCAGAATAGAAATCAATTCAGTTTAATAAGATTCAATTAATAGTGATTGAATGTGTTCTATTTGTCAGGAAATGTGCTCGGTGTTGTTAATATCAATAGCTAAGATTTGGAAACAGTCTAAGTGCCCATCAGCAGATGAGTGGATAAAAATATATTATGGTACATTTACACAATGGAACACTACAATGGCAATAAAAAAGAAAGAATTCTTACCATTGCAACAGCATGGATGGATCTGGAGAGTATTATGCTGAGTGAAATAAGCCAGTCAGAGAAAGATAAGTATCACATGACCTCATTCATACTAGTGAGGAGGAAGCTGGTCTTGCAAGGAATGTCAGGCCATAAAACCGAACAAAGCCCTGCCCTGAGGGAGGGCAGGGGGCTGTTGTGCTGGCACCAGCCAGCTCAGAACCATCCTGGGGAGTGGCCTTCCTCCAGGGCCTCAAATGTGGGGATGGGGCAGAAGGGTATAAAGGCAAAGTCCCTGTGTGTCACAGCACACCGATTTGGAAATTCTTTCCCAGTGTCCACTAGGCCTAGTGCTAATAAAGGACTTCTTCCAATTTCTCCATGAGGCATGCTTGGCATTTCTTTGCTCTTCTACAACACTAGTATGTAGAATCTAATGAGTCAAATAAACTAATTATCAAAAATAGGCCCAGAGACAATGAAGCATGAACAGACTATTGAATCTCTGAAGAAAGGCAGGGGAGGGTGGGTGGGAAGAGGTCCATCAATGAACTTGTATTCATATATGCATAAGCCATGGACACAGACATGGGGGGAGTGAGGGGATAGGAGAGGGCTGGAAGAGGTTAATGGGGGGAAAAGGAGAACCTATGTAATACTTTCAACAATAAAAAATTTTTAAAAAAGAATACCACTGGAGTGTCATAAAATTATTCATCTCAATTCTGATACTATCTAATTTGAAATAGCATCAGATTGCACAAGTTAAGAGCTCATTCCTATAAGATAAGCCCTTGCCCAACTTCACTGCCAATCAAAAGTCCAGATTATCAATTGTGTTTCTGACCAATTGACTACAGATTGTAGGGTTCCACCACCCCCTCCTTGGACTTCATATGCAAATCACAGATCTGGGTTGTTATCTATACTTATGACCAACTGGCTATCCTAGTAAATGAGAAGTTCCCAAGAACCCCAACATGGTTTCATTTATTTGTTAGAATGGCTCACAGAACAAAGGAAACCCATTGACACACTAAAGTATCAGTGTCCTATGAAAGAATGTAATTTAGGAACAGCCAGATATACGAGATGCATAGGGCATTGTCTGAGGAAAGCACCCACAGGTTCCACGCATCCCTGAGCATGCCATTCTCCTCTGAATCTCCATGTGTTCATCTTCATGAAACCTGAAAGCTCTCCAAATCCTGTCCTTTTAGGAATAATTAATTATTCATTAGCCATTGACAATTGATTCAATCAACTGTCCCTTTCCCCTCCCTGGAGTCAGAGATCAGGAATGGGACTGAAAGTTCCAACCCTCTAGTCATATGGTTGGTTGTCCTGGCAACCAGCCCCCAGGCTCAGATGAGGTCCAAAAGTCACCTCATTAACATGACAAAAGACATCTGCATTGCTCCCATCCCTTAGAAAATTTCAAGGGAGTTTCCTGATAGGAACAGAGATGAAAATCAAGTGCATATTTCTTATTCTAAATCACAATATCACAATGACAAATTTCTTTAACACACAAAGCATTTTATTCACCTTAAATATCCCTCTGCTAAAGTTAAATCTTTCAGCATGGATTTAACCCTCTGCCTCTGGGAGGATCGGAAGTGCTGCTTGAAACTTGCCTTCTTATGGTAAAAACTAGATAAGAACTACTTAAAATAAATAACAATGTCTCTCTCTTCTCAATTCCCTGGGCATTTTTCTCAACTTCATTCTCTATGCTATTGTCAAAGCTGTTTTTAATGCCTCTTTTTCTCTCCCCTGCCAGCCTATTTGTAAAACTTCTCTATATAATATATGGATTAGACATACTTTTATTTAAAAGGTTAATTATCAAACTTTCAATTTATCAAATTATAAAAGTGGCAAAAATCTCATACATGGAAAAGTTTTTATTATGCATCTAGTCTTTCATTTCTTTGATATTTTCTTTCACATTTATATTACAATCTATATATTATTTTTAAAATTTATATTTATAATTGAATTAATACATATGTTCCTCCCACTCCTTTCCCTCCCGACCCCCCATCAACCCCCCCCCCCCATAAGGACTAATAGGATATGACCTCTAGAAACCTCTGGTGTGCTACAGCCACATTTCTCTGTGCTGTTCCTCAAACATTGCAATAGGCTTTCCCTCTCAGGACTGTAATTGCAGTTTTCTTGGCTCTAGCTGCTCTTTCTCAAAAGTCACATCCTAAGAGAGGACTTCCCTGACCACCCTAGCTGCCTCAGTCATATGCTATTCCATTGTTATTTACTTTAAGTAGTTCTTATCTAATTTTTACCATAAGAAGGCAAGTTTCATTGCAGAACTAACTTTGCTTTGTCCACCTCTGGTATGAGGACTTACCCTGTTTCCCTGAAAGTAAGACATCCCCCGAAAATAAGGCCTACTTACAGTTTTGCCTCTCGCTGAAATACAAGGCACCCCCCCAAAATAAAACCTCTCTGATAATAAGGCCTTCCCTGAACATAAGGCCTTCCCGATAATAAGGCCCCCCAAGCTACTGTAACTCTAGACTCTGGGCCGTAGTGTGGGCACTGCTGCGCCGCTCACTGTTGGCTGCAGTGTAGCTGGAGCAGATAGGAAGTGCAAGGTCTGTTTTAATCAGAGAGCCCACTCCACCGCCAGGACAAGCTGCCTCCTGCTGCTCGCTCTGCCCTGACAGAGTCTGACTGACTCACAATTAGACAGTGAGTCGTACGGGGCAGGAGTCGGGCACATTGTGTGGACACACAGGTAATAAATTTCCTTTTTTTTTTGTTCAACAATAAATGTGTACCATATTCTTCATGGAAAAAATAAGACATCCCCTGAAAATAAGACCTAGCACACCTTTGGGACCAAAAATTAATATAAGACACTGTCTTATTTTAGGTGAAACTGAGTACTAGTATAAGAACTTT